>JAHWFP010099250.1:26213-91819 GCA_023313725.1 Lithobius niger | reverse complement strand
CGAGGATTTCCTGCGAGGTGGATCAACAGCATGACCAAGGTTGCCTGGGGCCGAGCCAAAGCGAGGATTCAACAACGAAAGGTAGTTGGTGACACATCTCACAAAGTCGAGGATGGTTCTCCTGTCGAATGCGTTACCTACCTTCCCGGTGTGAGTGATTCCATCCACAACATCCTAACCAAAAATGAGTCCGGTGCAGGCATCGCTATCCTCCCAATATCAAAAAGTTGCTGCGCTCCAAACCTGCTGTTACTGCTGCTTCGCCACCTTCCTCCCCCCCTCCCCCTCCCTCCCCCCCTCCCCCTCGTCCCCCCTGTGCCCCCCACCGCTACCCAACCCGAAGCAAATCAAAGAATAGTGCACCCCCACCAGTCAGTTCCCCCTCCCCCCCCCTCTGTGATGCCGGCTGATAGGCCTGTTTTGGGCTTACCACCACCTGAGGTGCGCAATCTCCAAAAAGTGGTCTATCAGGTGCCGTGCCTGGACTGCAATGCCACTTACATCGGAGAAACAAAACGCCGTCTAGAATTACGACTCAAGGAGCACATGGGAGACACCCGACGAGGGGAAAAACTGAATGGGATTGCCCAACATCATCACAAGACAAACCACAGTATTGCTTGGGACCAGGCGTCAGTGCTCCTCCACTCCAACACCAAACAAGGAGCACACCTCCGGGCACTCGAATCCCTCGCAATTAAAAGATTTTCTCGTCGACGAGTGCCTCTCATGAACCTTACTGGCCCTTCCCACGACCTAATTGAAGAACTTGTCCCATTGCCTCTAATTGCCAAACTAGACACGAAGTGGAATTTGACTGCAGTTGTCGATCGGCTCTCTAGTGAATAACTTTGAGATCAGTGGTCGGCAGCACGTGCGCGAAGATTTAAAGTGCAACATAGAGTAAGCGCACATCGAACGAACTTTCTCTGCTGTGGTGTGGACTTCTGAAGAAGAGGAACGATGTTATCTTCCTCGAAAATTTAAGTGGACTGTTGTAGAAACATTCTTGGAGGTGATATTTGTGTATTCATATAATTTATTATGTCTGAATATTATCACTGTCAACGCCGTTTACCGGTTTTTGCAAGCTTTTGGTCTGGTAGGAAAAGGCACATGGCCTCGGCATTGTCTGCTTTACCACAACAAGCAATCTGTAGTGGTTCTCGAACAGCGAGTAAGATTCCACCTGCCCTGGACTTTCTATCAAGCCGTACAAGCGTGTATGGAAGACCACCAATGATTGTCGAATCAAGGTCTTCCTCGCTCAGCCATGACTCAGTGACGAACACGAGGTCAAAGGATTCCTCAGCAAGAATAGCCCTAAAGGGACCCAAGTTTTTCAGGACACTCCTAGCGTTAATCAACAGACAAGAAATATTTTTAGTAACAGGAGTGGTGGCTTGGGTTGGTACATTGGGATTATTCCCTGTTAGTGATTTGAGTTTTCCGAATAAGTAAGGATGGAACTGAGTTCAGTTTCAAGGGTTTGCTTGCCCCTACTGGTTAGATGCATGCCGTCCCGGGCCATAAGAGTAGGATCACTACAGATTTGAACGTCAATGCTAACAAAATTGCACAGGCGATCGATGCACAATGATTTTAGGAGAAAGTTTGTGTGGATCACAGCTTGATCAGCCTCTCTGAGTTTCCTATGTAGACGGGGAAATAGGCCCACAACAGAGATTTTAGCAGTTGGAGCTTTTCTTCGAATAGCAGATATCAGATTGCTAATGTAAAACGTGATTTGATTTGGAGGGCATAGTAGTAGGTCGTTTGAACCAGTGCAAACTGTGTAAGATGCCCCTTCAGGAGTGGTATCTATAAGAGTCGTTTTTTCCGAAATCAATTTAGCAGATGCTCCCGGCCAGCACCAGGTTTGGGACAGAGGGTGTAATCCGTATCTGAGATTTCTCACATGTGAGTCGCCAATAAAAATGTGTGGGCGTAGGGAGAGTTTGTCTTAAGGAACAGGGTTGGCGTTAGAGTTGCGAGACCTTGAATCAGCGGTAATGGGCTGGGGTGGTACGTCTAGGGGATCAGAGCGATTATTCGAAGAGAATGTTGCATTCTGACAATTAATTAGATCATCTATAGTTTTAGGAGCCGTGTGTTGATCATGAACGTTTCTAGTCTTGTGTCGCTGAGGAGAGTGTTGAAGTACGGCAGGAAAAGGCTCATGTGTATGGTCCTTGATGGCTTGCTTCAAGCCACGGGCCCTGGGATTTGAAGCACGTCGCACTGTGATGTTCGGGTGGACAGGAGAGTCTCGAAGCACCGGTCGAATTGGTGAAGACTTTGCCCCCACGGTTCTGGGTTCACGCGGTTGAGATAAATGGTCCTTAGTTTGGGGAGAATGTGTCGTCAAATGAGTGGAGCATAACTCAATGTTGCCGCCATTGCTAATTGATAGAATTGACGTGCATTCAACTGTCTTGAGTTGGTTTGCATGTATGTTCATGGTTTGTATGCACTTTGAAGATCGTTGGATGTTGTTAGAAGCGTCGGTAACTGGCAAGGATTTCGAAATTAAGTCACTGATAGAAGTTGAAGGAGCTTGAAGTTCAATAGCACCTGTGATATTTGCAGCAATTGATTCTTTGATTTCAAGAAGTCCCAGATGTAACTGTTCCGAGAGTGCCACTTGAAGGTTTAAATGATACTCCTGAAGCTCACTGGAAACCTCAACTGACCATTCTTTAACTGGAAATGGCTGTGCCATATCGGAATGCGGTGTCTTGGAAAGCATGAGTTCGACATTATGGGTAAGTTCAGACAATCTAGTGTTTAGGGCCTGAAAATTGAGGTCCTTTTCGAGAGCTGCATGTTCGAGTTTAGTAAGCACCCTGGAAGTCTGCTCGAATAATTTTGAAAACAAAGTATGGAGGTGAATAGCAGTATCATGGTCGTCCTGTGGACGCGAGCTAGGAGGGCAGCTGAAGGAGGGACCCAGCGGTGGAATTCGTGATGGGGTCGGCAGGCGTAAGCCGCACAATGGGGAGGAAAGAGCATCGAAAAATCGGGTTTGCCGTCTTGTATCTAGGTTCGTTGGACTTTTTTTTCTGCTATGAGGGGTGTACAGAAAGTCCTCAAGTACTCTCTTGGGTGATGGGATCGATGGACTAGAAAGACTCGTGATTGTCCGATTGGTAAAATGGTTTCAAAAAGTAAAATGTGTAAAAATGTTAAAAATGTGTGATCGTAATGCGTGATGAGTGATTGTAAAAATGTATGATCGTTCTCAATCTTTGTCCGAAAAGGACCAAAGACGGGCGACACTTTTGAGATTCCGTAGAAGGGTTTCTTGCGAGCGATACAATTTTTCCGTGTTTACGAGGAGAAAAAACTGCCAAAGGGACACAAAATGATGCTGCATACGAACCGGATGTGTGCTTCCGACCTTTAGATTGATGAATTCGACTGCAATCGGGACTGATGGGCCATAAAGGCTGACGAAAACGAGCACAATGACGAGCGGTCAGAGAGTCGACTCGGCCCAAAGTACTCCCACTCGCGTTTCTCCAATGTAAACAGCACTGCACTCATCACATGGGACTCTGTACACTCCTTCACGTGTATTTGGGATCTTGGGCAAAACACTCTGGTCCTCCTCGCAACGTCACTTTAATCCGTTTTTTCAGCAGTTCGTCTTTGATATTTCCACCATTCTTCAAGAATGTTTCAAAACCTTTTTCTTTTAGCACTCTAGCCACTTTCTCGCTAATTCTCTTGAGGTGGGTGAGACCCACCCTGGCTGGCTTTCAGATTTCTCTTCTCTCTCTCTCTCTCGCTGCTCATTGCGTGATCCCACCGCTCTCCGAATCATTTTGACAAGAGTCCTGGGGGGTACTCCAGTTTTATAAACCGACCCTTTGTGCTCTGAAGATGTGGTCGCGCTAAATCAATGGTTGTGGAGTGACATACTACCCTAAAGAATTCAATTTGAGCGATGGCCTTCAATTGTCCAACCGGGTGCCCCGACGTATACGGAATTCCTCTCTCGTTGCCATTTCTTTTCTAAATGGCTGGTACTCCAGTTTTCCATCCGACTTCCGTGTCACCTTCACATCCAGAAACGCCAACAAGTTATCTTTTTCTTCCTCCACCGTAAAAAGATAAAATAAAATAAAAATATTAAGCCTGCACCGATACTGGATCAGATCGGTTGCCGACATTCGTCGTAACGGATCAATATTGGCAATTTTCACCACAGTATCGATAACTCGGGAATTGGTCAACATTTTATCCCTCTGCCCCCTACTTCCTCATACCCACAAAGTCATTATCAGTAACTTAAAGCAGAATGACTCGTCATTAGATGTTTGGTACTTTCCGTTCTCTACCAAGATTGAATAAATTTAAATGTAATACTTAACTATGTAATGAAAACACGTTTCAAAGAATGAAAACAGTGACAGTCTACTTTTTCTTCGTTTTTCGGTAAATAATTTACGTCAAAGGGAGTTCGAATCTTTTTTTTTTTAAAAAGGCCATTTTCTAGTCGTCGGCAGAAAAATTTCTACTACCTGTAAATTAAAGAAGACAACAGGATCTTATGCCCAAACCTACGTGCTGCGTCCCAGGCTGATGTTCTTGGCACAGCGATTAATGCTCTTTGTGAAAGATTAGCCCTGGAATCAAGCCAGCGAAACATCAAACACCTGCACTTTCTGATCTCTGAACTATTCAAAAAGATGTCTTTCGCCACCTTCCATGCCTTCAACTGGTTTACCAGAGTACTTTTCAATTCAAGCCTCCTGCTTCGGAACATTGCTTTAGGAACGACGTCGAACTTAAACGCTTCAATCAAGCACATCCTACGCAACCTCCCCCTTCATGAATATGACACTGTTCAGGGGTCTTATCCCCCCACTTGGACATCTCTCACAAACCCCAAGCCGAATTCTAATGTACCCTTTCGGAAATCTCAACCCAACACCACTTCGGTGACTCATCAACCCGCCAAACCTCAGTCAATCCTTCTCACGGGAACTCTCACCCCTCTCGAGGAAACAATCAGCCCTTTCGTGGAAGCAGCCAAAACAACAACAGGAACCACCGCAGTAGATATTCCACCTCATCTTCCAAAAACAAATCTCGTCATCGTCAATGACTACACTTACAGCAGGTCGGTCGGCGGACGTCTCCAACTTTTTCTACCAGCTTGGAAGCAAATCTCATCCGACAAGTCTATTTTCTCCGTAATCTCCCTTGGCTTTCTGCCCCCTTTCATAACGAAACCCCATCTCCTAACATCGCCTCCATGGGAATTCGCACTAACCTCGGAAGTTATTGAACTCAACAAAAATGCCATCCGCCTCTGTCCCGACCATTCCAAATCTGGCTTCTACAGCTCCATCTTCCTCAGACCAAAGAAGTTCGGAGGGAAGAGAATGATTTTCAATCTCAAACCACTCAACCAATTCATGCACAACACTCACTTCAAAATAGAAGTGCTAAAATCCATTCGACTTTCGCTAACACCCGAAGAATGGACAATCTCCATCGATTTAGAAGATGCCTATCTCCATGTTCCATTACACCCGGAATCTCTCCACTACTTCCGTTTCATGTACCTAAACAAAGTCTACGAACTCCAAAGCCTTCCGTTCGGACTAAATTCTGCACCCCGGATTTTCACGCTGATTTTGAAACCCGTCCTCAGTCACTTTCATCGCCATCAGATCACCGCAGATGCCTTCCTCGACGACTGGCTCCTCACCAACAAGAACCCTCATCAGCTGCTTCACAACAAAAAGTTCGCCATCAGCCTTCTATACAGCCTGGGGTTCGGTATCAACTGGAAAAAGTCGAGACTTGTCCCCTCCCAACTCTTCACATTCCTCGGAGTGAATTCAACCTACTAAAGGGAACTGTAACTCCGTCGTCAGAACGAAAGACCGATCTGGTAGCTCACGGCCGATTCTTCTCCTAGGCACCCGACCACTCACTCACATCTCTAAACTCTCACTCATAGGGAAACTGGATTCTATGGCCAACCTCTTACCTTAAGGCAGATGGATGACTCGCCCCTTCCACCACTTTCGGATCGACACCTGGGGCTCTCACCACTCAACATCTAAGTATCTAGCCAGTCCGGCACGAGTTTTCCATGGGATTGCCTGCATTGGTGGATGGATGAAACCAACCCGGCTAAATCTGTACCTCTACACGAACCACCACCGGACCTTCTCCTCCTGACAGGATGGGGAGCACACATCCGAAACCTGGCCTCCTGGCATAGCCGACCACATTATCATCCTCGAAATGAAAGCAATCTTCAACGCCCTTGATCATTTTCGGCATCTTGTAGCAAACAAAATAGCCCAAGACAAAGCCAACAACACCACGGCCGTGGCTTACATCCGGAAAGAAGGAGGAACCCGCTATCGCCCCGTATACCTCATCACTTCAGACATTTTAAGCACTTCAACCATTCCACATCCCTCGCAACAAACCACCCTCAGAGGTATGGGCCCTCAAGACATCAATTTACGAATATCTTAACATCTGGGGCAAATCAATGATTGATCTGTTCACCACGAGGCACAATGTCAAACTTCCCCAATTCATCAGCCCAGTCCCGGATGATCTAGCATGTGCCGTGGATGCACTAACCTTCCCCTGGAAGAATCTGTATGCCTACCTCTTCCTCCTGTTCAAACTTCTACCTACAATCCTCACGAAGATAAAACAAACCCAGGGCCTCTTTCTTCTAATCGCACTGAATTGGCCTGCGTCTCCATGGTTCCCACAACTCCTAAACCTACTCATCGACCTTCCAAGGGAACTTCCCGATCTCCCAGACCTACTATCTCAACAGAAAGGAACCAGATTCCACCCTAACTCCAAAATCTTACATCTGCACGGGTGGCTACTATCATCAGACTAATCAAAGAGGCAGGGATTTTTGAAGAACAGGCCACCAGCATCGCCAATAAAGCACTTCGAGACTCAACCAACAAACTTTACAACAGTCACTGGGAATGTTGGTTTCATTGGTGTAAGTGACAAGGTTAATCCAATCATTCCCTCTATTCCCGAACTCTTAGTCTTCTTCACCGACCTGTTCAAAGATGAACTAAAAGGCTCCACCGTACTAGTTTACTGCTCGGCACTAAATTCGGTCTTCAAAGCCGCAGGAAACAAACACTTCGAAGACTTCTGCATCTCCACACTACTGAAATCCTTCGAAGTCGAACGTCCTTTAATTCACCGAACCTTCCACTGGTATTGGAATCCTTAATGAAAGAGCCTTATGAACCCATCCAAACCTGTCACATTAGCCACCTGACAAGGAAAACGGTTTTTCAAACCTCCCTGGCCGCAAGCCTTCGCAGCAGTGAAATGCAAGCTCTTTCAAATGACCCCGCTTACTGCTTCTTCTTCACAACTGAAAATTCATCCATCTGAGGCCTCATCCCGACTTCCACGCCAAGAAACCGTCTGAACCATCAAAGCCAATCATTATTCCAGCGCTCGCAAACATAATTGGCGATGAACTCAAAAGAACACTGTTCCGTTCGGGCCCTACGCTACTACATAAAGCGAACTGCTGACCGAATGCAGAAGAGACCGATTCCAACTCTTCCTCCCCTTCACTAAAGGCACCAACCTTACCTCAGCCGTTATGATAGCAAACTGGATCAAAAGAGTTATCCACAGGGCATACGACCTTACCATCAGCTGCACCGACAGCACATTAATTCGGGGCAGTTTCAACGTCATGAGCGTTTCACAATCAAATCTCCATTGCCGAAATGCTCCAAGCTGCATCATGGAGAAACCAAACTGTCTTCACAAGTCACTACTTCAAAGACGGAAGCAAGACCACGTCTCTAACAAAACGGCCCTTTTCAGGGCCACCACATCCTATGAAAGAGATCCAAATACCTGTTTCTGTTAGTTTTATTAATAAAGTGCGAAGTGTTGGTAAACTTTTTGGGGGAGCCAGTCCGCAACCTGGGGTAACTCGCCATGATGGTGCCCGCCACCTATACTGACGAGGTCTACTGAAAACGCAATTAAATTTACAGGTAGTAGAAATTTTCGTGCCGACGACTAGAGACCTTAATTTTTCCCGGGTCAAAATTGGTTTCTATTGTCTTATCGAAAATTTATACAACCTGTAAATACCCACCCTACCTCCCCTTTTGAGCCATCATCATGGTTGACATATCGAGAGCAAAAGAGATGTTCAACGAGCCGTGGCCGTCTGCTTTTATAGGAGGGCTGCGCATGACGCATGATGCATGCATAGTGGGGTTGCTCACTGGCTGTAACTAGAGAGCGAAAAAAACCTCAAGACATAAAAGAGCACCCAGGAACTAAATGCAATTAAATTTACAGTTTGTATAAATTTTCGATAAAACGAAAGAAACCAATTTTGACCCGGGAAAAATTAATGTTTATCAGCAGGAAGGGGGGGGGGGCACCATCTGCACCATGCTGGATCCGCTACTGCCTGGGAAGCTTCACATGAAAGCGCGTTGGCAGGATTTACCCGTGGATCAGAGAAGGGCCTACGTTGACCAGGTATTGAGTGTTTTAATGTTGGTTGAATAGAGTGAGAGGCTGATTTGCAGGGAAGCCAAGTGTACACTTAGCTCACCGACAAGATATTGCTGGGAGGTGGTTCTGCTGTCAGCAGTGCTTACCCATGTCGCCCCAGCACCAGTGGGCCATGACAAGTCCCTGCTTGGAGCAAGTTTAATGCACCTTTAAAAATGCACTACAGTGGTGCTGTCAAAATGAACGTGCTCTTCGAGCTGCAGCGAACGGACAATCCTGCAGCTATTTGCGACATGTGGAAGCACCAATTCTCCAATATTTTCATAGCGCCCTGAAGGCCAATGCTAACAAGCTTTATACTATAATTACAGATAGCGCGGAGAATAAATCACCAGCATCTGAAATAAGCCCAGCTGAGAGAAACCACCTACTTGCTGGCATGAAGAGGGACAAGGTGGCGGGTCTTGTATGATTGAGTTCGAGTTTCCAGTGACAGTGACAAGCTAGTACAGGGTGTTGCTGTGAACATTGTCACATTGTCCTCCTTGTACCCACGAGACGTGCATTCCATTTCCTGCTGAACAGGCTCGTTTGGCTACTGACAATTGGCCCAAAATTCAAATCCGTTGGAATGGTGTGGAAAAAGCAGGTGTGAAGCAAGTCCTTTACTTCTCAACTGGCTGGTGTGGAACTCTAAGCTGAACTCAAAATACCTCTGTTTTGCTGGACATCTGCCCCACAGTTCCTTGCGCACACCTTCTCCTCATTCTCTTGATGCCTATACTCAAAAAGACGATGGCTCACCCCACCAACACTAAAAGCTATCGTAGCATAGCACTTATAATCTTCTGAATTATGAATTATGGTAGGAACCTCGCTCCTAAGACAATGTCCAATGTGAGTTCAAAAGGAAACACTCCACTGCACTAACTGTGCACACTGTTACAGTGACTATACGGAAATATTGAAGGCAGGTTCCCAGGTTAAGCTGTTGTAAAAGCTTTTGACAGCGTGGCACACGACTCAGTATTTCGGGCTCCTCAGCAGCGAGGGCTTGGCCCACTTTATGAGTTTCTCTTAAATCTCAAAGGTGGCCACCAACTGCTGGGTAAAGGGTATTGCTGTGAACATTGTTCTCCTTGTACCCACGAGACGTGCATTGCATTTCCTGCTAACAGGCTCGTTTGGCTACTGAAAAGGGCCTAAAATTCAAATTTGTTGGAATGGTGTGGAAAAAGCAGCTGTGAAGCAAGTCCTCTACTTTACAACTGGCTGGTGTGGAACTCGAAGCTGACTTAACCGATGATGTAAATGTTTGGAAAGTACGTACCAGTTCTGCCGAGGAGAAGCAGACGACGCACTAAGTTAGGCAGCCTTGGATTTGCGATCACAGGCTAACTTAGCTTTGTATTTGTCTCGCAAGAATCTTGGACCTTTCCAAGTGGCCCAAAAAATCCTCCAATGGTTTTCCTTGCACAAACGTCATCACATGTTGGGTGCAAGTCCAGGGAACAGTTCTTCACAGTTCTTGAAGCATTTAAAAAGTGAAGAATCAATGAAACGTCCGAGAACGAATTACAGTCTTTCCCCGACACCATAATCTCCACCAATCCTGTATTACCTGCATGCACTGAAGGTTTTGCTTCTACCAACCAACATACATCCAGGCAGCTGAGCACAACATGTGCTTTTGCTTGTGGCTTCGTCAGTGGTCGCGGTTCTAGATTAAGTCTTTGTAAAAGACTGGTCCTTTTCTTTGTTGTTGCGTGATTGGTGTTTGTTTGCTTATTTTTCGTTATTTTAGTGCTTGTTTCTGGCCTCCAGTGAACACAGAAGCAACAAATTGTCAAGTAAATTTTGGTGATTTTTTTAAAATTCCTTCTTAGGATGGCAGGTTTCGTAAAAATTTTATTGTGACCTATCACGTTTTTTTTAGATATTTTTTTTCCAAATTAAATTAAACCGAGTTCAGTTTAAAATTATATAAACAGGCCAGCTGGCCATTGACTTAATTGTACATTTTTGGACCTTTAGGCTAAAATGAATGACGATGACTCCTGTGTGGAAGCATGGGCAGCCGGGGAGGGGTCAGGGATGAAGAAAATTTTTTGAAATGGACTATCTAGTGGTGAAATATA
Source organism: Lithobius niger (assembly GCA_023313725.1). Taxonomy (NCBI): domain Eukaryota; kingdom Metazoa; phylum Arthropoda; class Chilopoda; order Lithobiomorpha; family Lithobiidae; genus Lithobius; species Lithobius niger. Next base: position 81,170 of record JAHWFP010099250.1, on the reverse strand, counting down.
ATGAAATCTTTTTCTCAGCTTTATCCCAAACAACAAGGCCTAGCGGAGTATTATTGTAAAATAAACTTTCACATTTTAAAACAAAAACATGCTCCAATTTTAAAATAATAGAGCGTCGAAAGACGAAAGAAATGGCCAAACCTTTTACCTAAATTTTGTCGAAAACAACTTGTATTATTGGAGAAAAGCTTCCACTTTGATGCTATACTAAATAAAAACTATACTTGCGAGTAATGGTACTAATAGCTTCAAAACCTAGTAAACGCTCATAGCAGAAGCTGAGCCGTTTTCGGAAATTTTGACTGCTGAAAGTGCCATTTTTGAGGTTCGGAAATTTTGACTGCTGAAAGTGCCATTTTTGAGGTCCAAAAATGATTTTTTTCTTCCAGTTGATCAGTGTGTTTTTGACCACCCCCCCCCCCTTTTTGGCGGGATCTGAAGGGTTTACGCCCCCCCCCCCCCCTTGATAGGGGCCAAAACTTCGTACTCCCCTTTTCTTCCGGCATCCTCGGCAATAAATAATTACCGGTCTCTTAGGGTAAATTTTGCCCTCATTTCGTGGTCTTTGGGTCGCTTTTGTCCTTTAATATCTTATGAACTCTTACCGTGAAATTTTGGACCTTCGCAGTTCGAAATTGTTTTAAATTTTTAACAAGTTTGATTTGAAAAATGTAGTTGTTTCTGCATTAATACAAATTCTAATTTAATTAGATAGGTTAACAGATAAAGGACAACAGAAAATCAAACAGCTGATTCAATTTTTCCAACTCGGTTTCTGATTTTGCCAACTGTACCCATCAGTTTTCATGAAGTACAGCTTTAGATCTCTTTCTGTTTTAACTAAAACCAAGGCACTGATGGGCTGGCAGACGAACTAGCAAATCAAATGGGCAATTCTGCATCAATTTTTGAGAATTTATTCGATATCACAACTTCAGACGGCGGTAATTTGGTAGAAGTCCTTCTAAGTTTTGTTTTATGCTACGTTTGTTGATGTTTCTGCATTAGCTAAGAAATGTTTTAAATCCTGGCGTTTTGGTATATTAATATATCAGTAATTTTCTACCCTCCTAAAATACCAGTTATGAGTTGCTCCACGCTGAAACCCCTTCTGAGCGGCACTATCTAACAGAAGAAGAACTATAAGAAGTAAAATAGCCAACTCATTTTTTAGTTTTCCCAACCGTGTACGATTTTCGCGAAGTTAATTGTTGACGACTTCAAAGTCGGTGGGATACAGTTTTGTGCATTTTTTGTTTTTATTTTCTGCATTATCCATGATACTTTTAAGTCTTGGTGGTGACGTAACAAACAAAACGGCCAAGTAAATATTGCCAACTACGCAAATTTTCGCGGAGCTTCTTTTTTCCCACGTGGATATGAGGAGAGCTGCAGGGAAGCACCATAAATGATCAGGGGCAACGTTTCAGTTATTCCCACGCTACACAGAAGTGTTGCGAAAACTGATGAAAAAAAAATGTATTTTAAACTTTACTTTCAAACTGACCGTATGATAATAATTAACCAGTACTTGTGGAAACGGGAATATGCAGGAAAAATTTATCCGAATTTGCCAACTCGGATGGATGGTTGGGGGGGGGGGGGGTCTTCCTCTAGTCAGCTCTTAATCTTGTAAGAGACAAATTTAAATTTAGGTCTACATCAGGTCTTGTTACCTTCTCAAAAAAAGTTCTATCAAATGGTCTCACATACATAGGAGTGCCTGCTCCCCCTCCTCCCCAATGTGTATGCCTCTTCTACACGTGAGAATAACGTAGCTCATCCTCACATCCCAATCTCACTTCATTCGCCCAAGGGCAGCGGCAAAAAGGAGTCACGGCAGGGCACAAATTAAAACAATTAACACATCGTCGTTCAAAACCTCAACCTCGTTTCTAAGGCTGGGCCAATACCACTTTTTACCGATCTATTTCTAAGAGAAAAATCTGCCAATACAGAGTCTCGATACCCAGGGTTCATACCATTTCGGCTGAATGGATTTCAAGGACTTGTAAGGACTTTTTTTCAAGGATTTGTAAAGACTTAAGTACCAAGGGCCAAGCACACCGGACACCGGTGAGAAGTTATGCTACCCACTTGTGCAAAATTTAGTTTCTCATGAAGCAACTAGTAAAGGACACCATTATAAGTCTAATTTTGTATTTTCAGTTGGGTTATATTGAAAATTGTCTCCATGACAAGTTACCACAGATGATAATACAAAAGTCCCGAAGCAGTCGCCACAGAAGTGTGCTCTTAGATCTGTTCCTAGTCTCTCTTAAGCAAAAAGTCTACCCGACATTACTAAACAACAAGCGGACAAAAAAAAGAGGGTGCGTTGAATCAGACTGCGGCAAGCTTGCCAACCTAAATATGCCTTTTAATATACCAAATTCAGTACATACGCAATACCCACTTTATACTCTGCCATGCCAAACACTGGCAATCGTGACCGGACAAGACATCCTTACAGTAACGCAAAATTAATGTCTCGTGCTGACTGTAGTCACTGCCATGAAAAACTAGGGCAAGCTAACCTGAACAAAACTTCTTATTAAAAGGATCACAATGAGAGCTTGGTAGGCACTGTATATGTAATATTAAATTTCACACTACCATGTAAGTTTCCAAGATTTCTGAATGAAACTGCCAACGACTTATCAATGCAGCCACGAAGAAGTTGGGGTTCAGCATTCAACTGATTTTAAGAAAATAAATTTGAAACGACATATAAACAAAAACTGCCAGCAGAGGCTTTATTTGATTGGTATGGAAATTTAAAGATGGACTTGCAAGGACTAAGTTCTGCATTTTCAATTTTTCAAGGACTTGTAAGGCCTTACAAATAGTAAAATGAAACCGATCAGTGATACAGAGTACCTAATGAAGAAGACAATTTGTTTATATTTAACCTGAAATAAGTGTGTTTCTACATAAAACGGTTTTTTTTTACATCAGTAGTTCTACTGAATTCACATCTTTTCCACTTTTTTACCACATTAAACTAAGTAAAGCTAAGCCGATCAGCTATATTACGGATGCTAAATCCCCATTAACTGATCCCAGTTCCCAACATATCGAAAAATGTAATACTTTAGTACATCTTTGTAAAAAAAGAATTACTTTTGAAATCATTGCATAAATAAAGCATAGGCCAAAATAAATAATTAGTTTTAAAGAAATATTGGTTTAAAATCATTTAAAAACATAAATCCCCAGTAAAATTTTAACATTATGCCTTGTAACTTCTAAACAGTAAGAGAATGCTGCCTGCAGTTTGGACCATTTGAAAGCTGCGCAAAAAAACCTTCAAAATTGTGTATTCAAGCATCAAATTCAGTCGACGAGAAGTGAAACTATCTTCGATTTACTTTATTACAGATTTAGCAGAGTTTTTATTTGCCGATTCCGATTTCTACCAATACTGCAAATATCGGTAGAGATTGGTAATCATATTGGCTCAGCCTTACTCGTTTCTCATCCTCAACTTCAAGACGAGTCTTGCATAAGATTCGGCTGATCAGGCGAACCTCTCACCCACACACCCCTGTTAACATTTGTAACTAAATTTTATGTACCTGCAGGGCTTAGTAGATATTTTTTTTACCCAATGGGAGTAATAATTGGTAGTTCATGAAAAATGGTTTTAATCCCGTAACACCCGTTGATTTTAAGAACACTCCTGGAATAGAGCAGAATTTTTTTTCCCTTACTGACAATTGAAATATGTTAATTGGTACCAACCTTAATTAATGGCTTTAGTGTAAATTGTTTGAGTCATTATTCTTAGAAACTTATTTTATTAATCAATAACACTTACACAAGCACTTGAAGATGGTCAATTGCTTATGAACATCAAATGAAAAAAATGAGACGTGTCTTCCGTATTTATGAAGTTAAGAGTAATGAAATAAAAATTGTTCTTAAGATTTAAACTCTTCGTTTCTGTGTACTAATATACAAAACTGAAAAGATAGAAAACATTTTGTTAGTTTATGTGTAGGGTAAATTGGGAATCCTAAATATTGTTTGTGCTGGGTCAAATAACTCACCATTGTTTCCACGGATGAAGGCATCCCCATATTTGTTTTTCAACTGGCCATTGATGTATTCCTCAGTTTGTTCCAAGGCAATGTTCATGTAACCATCAAGGCATGCTAGAACACCTGTTTTAGAAGTAATTTTTATTGTTTTAGATTTATTTTTAATTAGTAACGAAAAACAAAATTAGTATATAGTGATAAAAAATGATGTACCTCGGTAATCAACACCCGAGTTCAGTTTGACCACAACTGGACGACCAATGATTTGCTTCAGAAACTCGCTTGGTGTCTGACGTCGACTCATTGTGGATCTGTAACATTGAAAAACCATCGATAGCTTAAAAATTTCCTTTATAGGCCATGCAAAAAAAATTGTTAGGTTTACGGGCTTAAGGTTGAAAATTGAAACACCAGGCAACCAGGCATTTTATTTTATTTAACTGACCACATTTCTTTGTCATGTACCTAGCTCAAAGCTAAGAGAGTTTGCAGGCAGCCTAAAAAAGTGTAATATTCTGCTAATATGTTATTTATGTTGTCTAGTATTAAGAATATTTTAGTTTTCGCCAACTAACTTCTTAACAAGTTTAACTTCTTAAAGGTTAGAGCCAGAGGCTTGAAACTAACTCCATTGGAAAGCTCGTAACGAGTCGGTTAAAATAAATAAAATGGTATACTGGAATGTCAAAAACGGACTAAATTATGAATTTTAACGGCAGTAGTGGCGTCAGCCAACTCCTGATAAGGGGGCAATGATTCCCCGACGGGGGGCAAAAAAAACGAACATTTTTTGTTTATATTTGTACTACTTTAGCAGGGGCCCGGCGAAACCAGCTGGGGGGTGTGGGGGAGCGCTGTAAGGTCCCCCAGCGGGGTGCGGGGCAGCTGAAGCATTTTACGCTATTTGAGGGCCTATTTTGGGCTTTCTGAGATTTTGCACCACATTGTTAAGCAAATGTCGGATGTTTTTCGTAAACATTCTTTAGCATGAAAGGTCGTAAAAACTAACTGTGACCAAAATACTTTTTTTTTTACACATTTTATTTACAAATTAAATTAACTAAAGAATAAATTTTTTTTTAAATATTAAATTAACGTTGACTAACACTGAATAATGTGACAAATATTTAACCATAGCAAGAACACACAGTTGGCAGTCATTCGTGTTGTGCATTGGGCTTTTAAAATCAGGCCTTCTCCTTTTAGAAATAACTGGTAAGACATTGGCATCCCAAACTTGTCTCATAACTAAGATGCCTGTAAAATCATGGAGTTGACGGTCTAACGCAGCAAATCAATTTTCAGTGTAGCCACTTACTGTACACTATTTTCGCGCGGTTCATTGGTATCACGAATTCAAATGACAAAAACTTAACTATAGAATCCTTAGCAACTTTTGTTTTGTACATATTTAGTTAACGTTTCTGCATTAACTAAGACAGCTCTTAAATATGGAGGTGATAAGGACTACTGAAGCAAAACGGCAAACTCTATTTTGAGTTTTTCCTCCGCAAATTTTTACGAATTTTATGTCGTCGTGTGGACTCAGTCTTCCGGCTGTTACCTGACGATAATGTCGGTTACTCCCCGACAGGGGGGGAAAGGTTTCCCCCCCTCTGGCGCCATCACTGTTTAATGGGTGGACCAAAACAGGATAAAAAAAAATTTCGTGACTATGATACCAGCTCCAAGTAAAACAGGCGTAGCTCGGTTCTTAACAGACGTTGACCCTTTCAACGACCCTTGTTGCAAAGAAGACACTCCCACCTTTCGAATGAGTATAATTAAAGTCATCTGCCTAAATTAGACACGTCACAATAGAAGTTGAAACTTGAAAACGAGCCAAAAATCCAACAGTGACTGTAATACCAGCCCCTGGTAAAACGTGAGTAGCTCGGTTTCTAACAGTCGTAGTAGCTTTCAACAAACCTTGTTGCAAAGAAGACACTCCCACCTTTCGAATGAGTCTAAATTTGACACGTCACAATAGAAGTTGAAAGTTGAAATGAGCCAAACATCCAACGGTGACTGTAATACCAGCCCCTGGTAAAACGGGCGTAGCTCTGTTTCTAACAGTCGTAGTCCTTTTCAACGACCCTTGTTGCAAAGAAGACACTCCCACCTTTTGAAAGAGTCTAATTGGAGCCATCCACCTGAATTAGAAACGATGCAGCAGCAGTTGAAAGTTGTTAAGTTGACAAAATTGAGACGTCTGTTAGCATTAAATTATCCAAAAAATGGCCGAAAATGGCCTTGAATCCATTGTTCTCGAAAACCATAACAGATATTAAAAAAATGTATGGGAAAGACATTGTAGATTACATTATTGCAAACAACTTTTATCTCATCCGTTTTTGTGTATCACTAACGGTTCTTGCATAATAGGCCAAATTGCAAAATTGCATTCTGGACAATTGTAGCAGGGTTAGGGCGGATAAGTAGCTGTTTCTTCAACTAAGCTGCCACTCCACAAAGGTTATCATATCAGAATATAACCCTCACACATACAGGATTAAAAAAATCATTACTAGACTTTGCCACCTCAGGTGTTACCAGTTAAGTGATTTTGGGGGTCGAGGTCTATGGACTATAAGGAGAGTACAAGTACGTTCCCAATCTATCTCATGCCCAAAAGATTTGCAGTCAACCCTTTCGAATGTCAATTTAGTAGCAGTCGCCACTTGGCCAGTAGTCCTTAGAAAGCACTCGCTATTTCACAATTTCTACTCGCCACATACAGCTTTGTACTTTGAACTATTACTCGCCACACATACAACATGCAGCGATGTATTTTGAACTATTTTCTGAGATAACTTACGTTGAAAATACGCTGAATAGGTTTTAAGCCAATAGACAAGTTCTTTTCCTTTTCCGATTTATAAGCTTAATGTTTCGCTGTGTAAGGGATTGGAGAACAATGTTTTTTAGGCCTAAGAAAAGCTGCTCTCATAGCATCGGCTTGACTAAAGACGCCTTTGTTTTTTACCTCCATTTGTATCCAGTGCCCCTTGCAGCTAGCTCCAGAAGTTCCTTGTAGCCAGTGTTGCGTTATTGTCGCTGCTTTATATTCATTTATTGTTTAGTTAGCTCCCCACTTAGTTTTTGCTTTACTTAGCTCCTTTTCCAAATTAATCGAGCTTTGCCCTCGTCATTCATTAGGCTGTTTTGTATTTTTTCCCCTTACTTTTAGTCTTCTGCACAGCCGTACCGGCTGAGAAGACTATTGCAACGACTTTTCAACTTTGCAACAGTACCAGATAGAGACGACCACTGTTTACAACGTTAGATTCAGTGTCAAAAGTTAGTTAAATAACATGGCAAATTAAACCATCGTTAACTCCTTATAGCTAATAGACTTCTTCGACGTAACTAAATTAAATAATATTTCATCGTCGAATTGAAATCCTAAGGATTTGTGTTAACGCAGCCGTAAAAACAAAAACATTTTAGCTTCGTTTAATAGTCTTGTCGCATTGTTGCATGAATGAATAGGCTTACGGTCGAACCAAATTCTCCATTAGGCCTATCTGCTACTTACTAAACTAAAACTGCCGTTAAAAAAATTGGCCTAAAGAATGAAAATAAGCCTAAAATCACGTTACCATGGCAACGTCAAGATGCTACGAGTCGCTGCTGGCTTTGTCAACAGCGTCTCTTTTGTCCCTTCCATACTACCACTGATCTATACAGGCTACGTTGCGCATTACGTTGTAACACTGTAACTGTGTGCCCGGATCGAGGCATACCGTGTTGCAAAAATGAAAAGGCTTACTGTATACAATCCAAATCTCCGTCAGTTGCTACTTACAAAATGAAAGTTGTAAATTAAGCCTAAACGGTGACAATTACGCCTAAAATGTAAAATAAGCTTAATAGCTAACACATTTTTAACAGGCAATTCTGATGGTTACTGCTTTTAGATTTATAATAGAGATAGATGTGCATCAGTATTGGTAGTGGCAGAACTGTACAGAAAACCGGATGCGACTAGGTAGTCGCTGTAGCCGCTTGTTTTTTTGGCGTCGACACTTATGAAATATATTGTCAGGAAGTAAGATATTATGGAAATATACTTCAGTCTTAAACGCGTTTCACGTTGAAGAACAACAGGGAAGGTGCACGATCTTAATAGAACCTGCCCCATATCAGTGTACCCCACATAGTACGGGTGGTTCATGAAAATATTCTGCACTTTTTGAAGTGAATATGCCGCTTTGCATAAGTCCTCCTTTGACCCCAAGGAAGATTTTAAGAAAGAGGAGGGCTACTTCCAAATTTGTGTACAACAACAAATTGGTGGCATTTTCCAAAATGGCCGTCATATTCAGGTTTTTTTTAGATTTATTTTGTTCGTTGAGCTTTTTTTTTTTTGGAACGAGTGTTATATAGAAATAGGACCAGCGATATAGAATTCTATGTCTAAGACAATATAACACGTTACTGTAATAGCCGCCATTTGAAAATTTACTTACATTACCATTTTCATTAGTGTAAGGACTCTTTTCCTATTGTTTTTTTGGTCGTAGTAACACGTTGGTAACCTTAAATTTGGTCTAACGTAGTCCCTTAAGCTAGAATTCTAATTGCGAGCAAAGAAAGAACAGTCCCTGTCACAGACTGGATAAAATGTTGCTTATGTCAACATACTTATTCAAATGTCTCCTATCCAACATTGAATTTTGACCCCTCCATTCGCTTGCAGGGTATAACACATTAGCTAAATAGCTGTTCAAAAAATCCAGGCCCTTGCACCTGAACTTGACATCCATGCACTGGACAAAGGGGATTGAAAAAACATTACTGTAATATTTCATGAAGTAAAATGGCACTTGTCCTGCTTGTCAAAATACAACAATACCAAACTTAAAAGGACACTCAATAAGCAACAGAGAGACTCGTCCAGTGCAGATCACACAAATTATGAGATTCTTAATCAAACAGGGATCTCAATAGAAACTGGGCATCAAAAATGATAATTGACATGAAAGAAGAAATATGTTTTCTGTGCAAAGGAAAAGTATCAATCAGAAAACCCCTTTATAAAATAGCTAGTCTACAAGATGAAAAACTAAACCGTTGTGCTGACATTTGGAACAATACTGAGCTGAATGAAAAGACGTAGTATACCTTTAAAATGAAGGATCTAGCCATAATGTAAACACATAAGTTTTCCGACCTTCTCAGAGTAGACCATTTTGATACACCCTTGCATGATTCTTCTTGGCTTCAAGAAAAAATTCTTGATCACTTTCCAGTGCTTATTACTGATTTATCAGGGCATGACCAAGTACTTGTTCGTAAGGGCCAATATTTATGTTAATGTTACCAGTGAGAATGTTGATGAGGACGCTGTGTGACTGTCATTTCAAAGATTTGTCCAGGCTATCAGGAAGGAGATCTCTCGGACGAAAGTGTCTTTCAATGGCTGTCTCCAGAAGGACCAAGCAAGCTTGCTTGGTGCCACCAGCACTTTTGTCTCCTGACAATATGCTCGTTTATGGTGTAAGTTCTCTTGAGAATGTAAATACGGCATCACAACCAGCATTGACTATTACCCAGCTGTCAATCTTCAACCATAATGAGTACCGAAGGGCAAAATTGTTCGCAATAAAAAGTGCCATGGACCTCCGCTACCACTATCAGGCATGAAAGCATTCGTTTTTCCTTCCTCGTTTCAGCCGATTTCCTCGTTTTTAATTCACACGTCGAATTAATGCGGTTGTGGCCAAAAACCGGGGATAGCCGATTTACGTCAGCGACATCTCCTCAAAAACCAGACACATTTGTTCAATTCTGATCCAACGAAATTCAAGTAAAGGGTGGGACAGTTGCAGTGTAAAATATTAAAACACTAGGGATTTCACAGATTTTGTAATTAGAAAAAACAAAGTGGTACCCTCCAACGAGGTCTTTCAACCGTCGTCCATAGTACACACAGTGTTGTGACGTCAGTGTTACACGTGTGACTTTCGAAAATTTTAGCGTAAAATGGCAGTGGCATCGTTGAAAAACGACGGCGAAATGTGGGTCAAGGGTCGGTTAGAGGAGAGACTTTCCGAGAAAAACTTCGGGATCGTTTGGGTTTGGAGGCGAAACTGCGCTGTACCACTTATGGCAGGCCGCCGGAAGAAATAAACAGCGCCAACTGTTATGAACTACAGGGGCATAATCTACATATACTTCGTTTTGTGGGAGTACCGTAGAGAAGAATGGAAGAAGTATATCTAGCAACAGGTATGTCGTATGGATGAATAATTTTTGGTGTTAAAAAAAACACGATTTGAAAAGCGTAACTCTAGAATGAATAAGTCTGTGCTCAGTGGTAGCAGCGTTAGTTTAGCCTTAAATGTTGCCGAATTGCGTGTAAGACTGGCGTGCGTGGAGGGAGAGGGGGGGGGGGTATTTTTTGTCTTTTTTTTTTTAAACTTGATTGTTCAAATATAAAACTGGATTTGCAGTAAACCCAGCATATAACAAAACCTAAGCAGCAAAGCTTAAACAGAAGCTAGCTACATGAAATTGTGGTGTGTTATTTTATCGTCGGCTAACACAAAAAAAAGAGTAAATAAATAAATTTAAAGTAATCAGCTTTACGTATCCTCAGTGCAGTACGATCCCCATCTCGCCCCCCCCCCCCTCTCCTAATTTAATGCTGGATTTACTGCAAAGTAAGGTGTTCGCAGATTTAAAAAGTGTTAAAGCCTCATGAAAAAGAACGAAGAGGATGGGAAGCTCTAAAGCAACGAAATTTTCAGGGTTTTTTTTTTAACAAAAATAATAGCGTCAGATGAGAAATCCTTATCTGGCCATTTCTAACACGATCGCGTGATCGCTCATTTGCCGTATCGCAGTAGCAAAAGTTACGAGACAGGTTTTTTTTTTTTTATATGTGATGTGCAATATGTATACATTTCAGTGCACCACGCATTCTGAATGTACAGTAGTGTCCTGAGTTTATGCTGCCTTTCCAACTGCATACGTCAATCGCATATTAATTTTCTATCCTCCAACATTTCTGTACCAAACAACACGTCGAATTACTGATGCAGTGTTGGTGCGTCCTTGTTTAGCTTTCCAAACCTCTTAAAAACTCTAACATTGTACAAATTTGGTGGCTTTCCTTCTTTTCAACCAAGAGTGACTTTCATGCCTGCAATTTACATTGGTTTATCGACATATTCTACTACACGTAGCAAGGCAATTCTAGATGATCTACACAACCGGGGCATGTCAATATCATCAAATCGCGTAATGAAAATCACTAGCACGGTCTGTCATCTAGTTAACAAACGTGCAAAATCAGAAAGAGTTGTCTGTCCTACAAATCTCAGACATAGCAGCACACATCAGCAGCAGCACATCACAAGATTCTTTTCACGGAATAGGAATGTCCATGTTTCAAAATGCAACCCAAGGCAATGTAGGGCACGTGAAAGAGAGCACTGATAATATGTCAGGTAAATCAAACAGACTGCAAGACGCCTGAAACTGCCAGAAAGCTACGCTATTCTCAAAGTCTGTTCACTCGTCTCTAAACAACCTGGAACCACTTCTACAGCGGCTCCAAGCGCGTCCACCATCGATCTGTATACGTTGGTTGTTCTATCTCCGTTGGTGTAAAGGGTAAATTAAGGTCGCTGTTTCTCTAAAATAAGGTCAGTTTTTTTCCAAATTTACCTAACCTAACCTAACCACATAACACCATAAACCGCAATCAAAATCTTAAACCTTTCTAAACTTCACGCGCCGGAATCTGGATAGGCCAGCCATCTTGCTCGGAGCTTCTGCGGTAGTGGACCCAACAACCTCCTGTGACTTACACATTAAACGTTACGAAAGGTTGTTTGTTGAACTTACACTAATATTTGACTTTGTTAACATGCAGTTAGAAAATGGATTAAAGTATAGTACAGTATGTTTTCACATCCACAAAAACAAGAGAACTATTTCGTTTAGAGCAAATTTAAGGTAACCATCGTGTTCTACAATAAAAAAAAAACATGGGAAAAACAGCCCTCACACAAATAAAATAAGTAAATCAGATATTTTCAAAAATGGCAGCCATTTTCCAATATGGTGGCAATTAACGTTTTGTGCTATCTTAAACATATTTTATATTACTGGTCTTATTTCTATACAACGTTCATCCAAAATATCCAAAATATCAAAAATATCAAAAATCCAAAATATAATCATGAACAAAATAATGCTTATGGGAAGAATAGGTGTCTCCTCACTGATCAATTTCATGTTGCGCTAGAATTACGTAAAATGATCAGCTGAACAACATTTTCCCATACCATTTTTGGGGCAAAGGCTTAGTTTGGCCGTCAGAAATTAATGAAAGCCGCACTCTAGCACTGACGGACATACAAGAGTTCCATGTTCCCAGCTGACATCTTTTTTTCTCCGTAAACAGTTCCGATAAATGGGTCGTTATTGTCAGTTTAGTTTGGTTTTGTTGTTATTGTCGTTAGGTTAGGTTATAGGTACCGGCTTCTGTTTGGCGTTTCACTTGTAATGAACTGGTTGGGGTTTGGCGTTTCACTTGACGGACTTCGGCCCAGTTGATGCTTTCCTGCGCGGCGCCGTGTGCCTCGAGCCAGCCTGTCGGCAACAAGATGGCGTCACAGCCTACCTCCCGTAGTGCTAACTTTGGAGTTAAATCACGGCCAAACGGTGCGTTTGCCCCAAAAATGAAAGAGGAAAACATTATTCAGCAGGTAATTCTTAGTCCATTAAAAAAAAAAAAAAAATCGGACGAGAGACACTTATTCTCCCCATGTTCCCAAAATAATGCTGCAGAAATGCTAAAAAATAAACATGGCAGCTATTTTGGAAAATGGCCGCCATTTTAGTGTTTTACACGGATTTGGAAGTGGCCCTCCTTAAATTACTTCTTGGGGTCTTAAGGAACACGTGTGCAAAGTGGCACATTCTCTTCAAAAAGTGCAGAATTCTTAATGAACTAGGGCTGTACCACCTGTCCTAACAGTTCTATCCTTTACCTTTCATTTAAGTCATTTAAATGTCAAAAGATTTTTCTATCAGCTTTAGGCTGTTTATAGGGGAGCATGATCTCATTATGTATAGGAGTGCAGCTTTCTCTAGCCCGTGCCGTTCACCATACACTGTAGTGCGTGTATGAAAAATGTTCCATGGCGTTCTGGTATTGTAACTAGCCTATGACTTCCTGGTAACCAGCCAAAACCGTCCTATCCTCATACAGTCGAACCCATTTTAATTTGCAATTCCCTCCCTTGACCGTCCCAGCTAGGACGATTTACTAGGTCCCAGTAACCACGTTACCAGTTTATGGAGTCTTTTTTTACATACGTGTAGTGTTTGTAAAACAAATTCAATGTTTACATAGAACATACCGCAGTAAAATTAATCACTATTCAGGCTTGTGAGGGTCAAGTTGAGGGTATCTTCTCTGGCTTACGTGTGAAAACGTTTTCCTTATGACAGACGTGTTTACAAGTTAACCGCACATTTCTGACATGAACGGCGCCATTGGTGTTCTCGTAATGATCTCGCGAATTCATGGCAAGACCAACCGAGACGGAAGCGGAAAGTGTTGCCAGTGAGCTACCTCATGCGGTCTTGTAAAAAAAAAATATTTACAAGGTGATCTTTAGACCCGGGACGTCGACAAGAAAGTTATCGATGCTCACGTATGTGTTAGTGTTTTTTTTAAGAGAGAAATTTGTTTTTGTATATATTTTTACGAGATTCTACTTAATTATTAGTTTTGTTACGGGTGTCATGTCACTATTTCGCAAACAGTTTGATGGTTTTGGAGTACAGATGGTGAATTAAGGAATGTTGGACTATTTCTACTCTGTGATGGTGCCCCTTGTTGCTATCTGATAATCTGGCAACATGGCAGCTCGCTCCGTTGGAGCCGGGTGCTCAGTATTTTCTGGAACACTTTGCCGTTGTTTTCGAAATAGCAAATGTCTTACTCCAAGAAGATTTTACAGCACTGTTATTAGTTCAGCCGGCCATAATTTACTCACAAGTCCAAGGCTTGTCATTCCATTTATGCGAGAGTTAGGCTGTGGGAACCGATTGGCGAAACACGGAGTCGTCACGAAACCAAGTCAATCCCGATGTTGGAATTGTGATGTAGCCTGTACCGTCGGAGATGAACCTTGCTACTATGACGGCCGATACAAATGTGCCAAATGCGAAGTATTGCTGCCACCCAACCCGGACTTGAATTATTTCGCCGTATTAGGATTCGGCGTCACGTTCGACGTTGATATTTTGGATCTGTCGGTCAGGTTCAAAGAACTGCAAAAAATTTTCCATCCCGACAAGTTTAGTCAAAAAAGTGAGGTATGTTTGAACTTGTGGGACGGGGAAAGTTGTAGATAGGTGGTTTAGAATTAGACCATGTTATTTACACTTTAACTGGAATTGTTCCTCATTTGGTACTTTCCCAGGTTCCTTTTATATTGTCTTCCCTAGGAAACGTGACAATCAATACCCTTAGAAATGTCCATAGAAATCAGTTAGGACGGCTAACCCGGCTAGCTCTTTATTTTGGGCCGGAGTCTGTTGCCACCCGGGTTACCAACCTTGCACTCCGATTGGCTGTTGCAAGGGGGGTTGGTGGCAGACCTGGAGGTTCCTGCCACCCAGGTGAGCAATTTTTAGATTATGTTTAAACTTGGCATAAAAAGCTGTATTTGGGTGAACAGAAAAATTGCTTCCTGTCATTCAGGTGATAGGATTCTGTTTAAACTTGACTAAAAAAAAAAGGTCTGCACGAGGATGTTAGCAGAAAAAGTGCTTCGTGCCTCCCAGATTCTCTTTAAACTTGACAAAATATCTGTAGTGTTGGGTGGGGGGGGGGGGGATAGCACAAAATTTGTTGCTATTACCCGGATTATTGGATTCTGTTTAAACTTGAAAAAAGTCTATAAGGGGATGTTAGCTGAATATTGCTTGCTACCACTCGGATTCTCTTTAAACTTGCCAAATAAATCGGGGGAGGGGGGGGGGGACATAGAGCAATAAACTGCTTCCTGCTACCCGAATTATTGGATTCTGTTTTAACCCCATGGCTCGAATTGTCTTAGAATAATTGCATAGCAGAAATGCGATGCAAATTTGCATAGCAGTCATGAAAAAATGATTAGCAACTTTTAAAGAATAATTTATTTAGTAAAAAGGAATACAAAAAGTTTATTTTATTTGAAACAATAGCCATTTTTGTTTCACTTTTACTTTGCTACACGCACAAATGCTTGGTCAAAATTATGGCATGATCCGATGCATGTTAAGACTATTCTGACCCGTGTCTGAAACGAAAGCACCCCCAACTAAATACCGAAGGTGATGGTAGGACCAATGATTTCTCAGAATGCATGTGCGACGCTTGGCCTTCCTATAAAGTAGGAGGGATTAGCATCTCCGCATCAGCTAACACGATCATGACTAAGCTGTTATGTTGTCTCTTTTAATACAGTTCTGTCGCTAAACTGCGATACATTATTTAATTTTGCATCGCTAAAGTTTAAATTTGTGGTGCAAATTGCGATGCGATACCGCTCATTTCGAGCCCTGAACTTGACAAAAAAATCTGTAAGAGGATGTTAGCAGAAAATTGCTTACTACCACCCTGGTTATTGGATTCTGTTTTAACTTGGCGAAAAAAAAAAGGTCTGTAAGAGGATGTTAGCAGAAAATTGCTTGCTACCACCTGGATTATTGGATTCTGTTTAAACTGTTAAGGAGCCCTGGTTCCAACCCTGATGGGTGAGGACACCGTCAAGGGTCAAAAACCTGGGGGAAACCAGGTTCACTGAACTTCGGACACTTCTACAGCGGCCAAGCCAAATAGGCTTAATTCGTTAAAACCGGACACTTTCTTCCACCAAAATTCAACCGATGTATCAGTTTAACTGGAACTTTCAGTAAACGCAAGCTACACTTTTTTTCTTCCCGTCTGCCTACACAGAACATTAAAATCTGTTACCGTTAATTTTCTGCAGTCAACTTTGTGTTACGGTAAAATCGCTGATAAAATACCGGCAAGTGGTGTTTACTGTGGCGTGAGTATGACATTGCAATTCAAAGTTTACACTTCACCACTGAAAAATAAACAATCACAAACTCTGTCCACTTGAATTTTCGGTGGAATTACGCAACGTCCACCTTCTTCAGAAGTCCAGGCAAAAAACGAAGTACAAAACGAGGTTCACATTGCTTCAGGTAGTGTCAGAATGTTACTCGGAGTTTGAATTTGCCGCATTTTCCGTTGTTGGACCACTGATCTTTATCGCACGCTCAAGCTCTGATTTCCATTGCTTGCTGAGATTTTTGGCGAGCTCTGGTCTTACTAGTCGGTCGATGTTAAGATAGGATGGACGGGCAATGTTCATGAGTGCTGCACCCTGCTTCCGAAAATGTTGGATAGCAAGAGATTCTAACCCCAAGAAGCCCTGCCCTGATTCTGGCAATGCACACACGTTGAATTCACTAAGCTGCTGTGCAGATGACGTCATGGGATACAAGTGATGCTTTGCAGGAAAGGTTTCTCACAAGCTAAGTGCAGTAGCCAGCGTGCACGGAAGTTGGTCGTATCGGCTAAAATATAGGTAAATAAACACCGATACAGATCCGAAACCGATACAAAAAAATTACCGATAATATCTGTAAATACCGATACCGATTTTAATATCGGTCTATCCCTAGGGATTGGTACTAGGGATTGGTCGGTTTCATTTCTTTGACTTCGGTTCCGGTTTCGGTTTTTACGCTCACAAAACCGCGGTTTCGGTTTCGTTTTCGTTTTTTGCTACCATCCACCCCAGTCAGCTATTTCTAGTTTTTTTTCTTGTATCAGTAATATTACTAGCTTCTAACTCATGCTTTCACTTTCAGCAGCGTCATAGACCATGGTCCTAGCTGTGGCACCATTTTCCTCTACTATTTTCTTTTTAATGATTAGGAGCTTTGCTGTCATTTATACGTACAAAATGATAATTATTAAAAATAAATTGAAAAACAAATCAATTTTGGATTTTTCGAACACCGCATGAAAAGCCGACACAAAATCCAAATCGGTTTCGGTTTTCAGTAAAAACCGAAAATTCGGTTTCGTTTACCGACTCATCCCTAATTGGTACACAAGGCCAACTACTGCATTGGAACTTTCTAATTCTAAGGAGGCATCTCCAGAAACATCTTCAGTTTTGTCTTGCTGACAAACACTATTCTTTATTGGTATTAACATGGGTAGATAACCTATCTACCCATGGTATTAAGCCTAGCAACAAGCCCTTGCAATGTTTTTCCACAAGCTTTACATTTTGGCTTTTAACTCGGATTACTTTGTCAGTTGTGGTCTTTTCCTCTTCAAAATATGCCCAAAATGTGGTCCTTTTTTACGTCCTGACATTGACATCTTCAGAATCCAATATAGTTTGTTTCCTTACAGCTTCACTTTTACACCCAGTCAGTAGTTCACACCAGGTCAGCTCAGCAGCCAGCTCCTGAATGAGCTATACAGTTAAGTCAAGACCCCAAGGGACCTCTCTCTACTACCTGGCTGATGCAATGAGTTTTAATGTAATTGGACAGACAGAATGTAAATGAGGAGGGATAGGGAATGGATGCCAAACAAGTTCTATACATTAAAAACTGATCATTAAAAAACAGCATTTAAAAAATTTGATACAAATAAAAATGATTTAAATCAAAGATTTTTTTACATGATTTAAATCGTGATTTAAATCAATGATTTAAATCAACCAACCCTGGATTTACTTAATTTTTTCTTAGGTATAAAGCCATCTAGCTTAATGTGTGCTAGGGGAACTTTGTGTCCCACATATATGTTTGAAATTATTAATTTGAAACTGAGTGTTACTGCGACCACTTTAAATTAATACCTTAAACTTATTTAAAATTGAATGCATTATAGGATTATCTGGTTTATGTGTAACCTATAATCATAATTATTTAAAATTTATAGTCAAATCATTTAATTTTTTTCCTACCTAAGCTCTGGCCCATTTTTAAGAACAAAAAAATCGTTGTTCGTACTGTTTAATTATATTTTATGTTCAAACTTCGTTTTGCTCTCCTAAACACCGAGTGACGATCCATGTACTCAATTGGCTTTATTGACCATTGACTACTTCAATTAAATTCAAGTTCTATATACCACAGTTCTAAACATCAGTATTAACGGCTCTACAATTTGCGACGCCGAGTGGCAGCAGACCTGGGGTCTGGTACCAACCGGTAGGCAGCAGACACTTCCTTTTTGTTTGCAACTACAAAAAAAAAAGAACTAAGCGTCGGAGAGCCTAGTAAGTGAGGGCTCCGCGAAAAACTAAAAATATTACATAAAACAATTCTCTTCTCACTAAACTTTTATACTCGGTGAAAACAACGCTCGTCATATTACTGTGAAAGTTCGCCAAATTTGAGTCACAATTCCGAGAATTATGGAGAATATTACCACTAAACTTCACAACGAAGACACCTTCAATGTGTTGCGAATTTTCAATGGCAAACTGCCATCTTCCTCAGGCACTTTTGACAAAGTGTCTGCCGAAACTTTGTGTCAAAAGTGCCTGAGGAAGATAGCAGTTTGCCATTGAAAATTCGCAAGACATTGAAGGTGTCTTCGTTGTGAAGTTTAATTGTAATATTCTCAATAACTCTCGGAATTGTGACTAAAACTTTTATACTAGACTCGTTTTTGTTTGTCATCTTGTATGTTAGATTAGTTGCTTTAGCACGAATTTCACAATTCATATATAATCTAGAACACAACTTACTGATAGACCTAACAAAAACATGAAAAAAAGTCTACTTCAAAGTAAACGACAGTGAATGGGATAACTTTTATTTTTTACATCGTAGTGTTCGTTTTCGTGCGTCTACCACTCACCCTTGTTCCACCAAGCACTAATGCGCGGCAGACCCTACCGCTGAATGCCATCAAGTAGGCTAGTGCTTCTATTGGTTGAACTTGATGCAGCGCTTTGCTTGACTTTGGCTATCTTGCAACATGGAGTTAAAACTTTGCTATAGGCCCACAAAGAATAAATACCTTACTAGGCTATACAAACCACGGGTCGATGCTGGTGCGCGGCTTTTTATTTTTGTTGTTGTGCTGTGTTTCAATTGTTTTTTGTCAAGGGGGGGGGGTGGAGTTGGGTGTGGTTAATTTTTTTTTTGTCCTTATGGAGCTTCTTTACAAAATACGATAAAGTATTACGGAATACCGTATTTTGTAGGGTTTCCAGCCCGGGTACGTGTTTAATGTTGTTGTGAAATGGAGTCATCTTCATGCTATTATTTTCAGATTTTTGCTCCATTACGTAGCATTTTTGTTAAAGACAAGTGCGATTAATAACTGTCTGCGTGACCACCGACCAGTTATGGGACTCGGGCAAGCAAGAAAGCCTCCTAATTCGCTCATTGCCATAGCAACCAGCACTGTTGCTTGTTTACTTCCTATTCAGTCTGTGGGCTGCATCCAGCTTACCTGGTGGCTATGTTACGTGAATAGGAATCTTTAGTTGTTTACTACTAAAGTTGATGCAAGTTAATTTTAGACAAAAATTTAAAATACTTCCTTGAGGTCCTACTTTCAGAAATGTTAAGCTTAATCAATTCGAATTGGCATAGTAATATCAGTTTTAAGAAATTTTCAAAAAGTTAAGAAATGTTGCTAGCCTAGTTTACTTAATTTCTTTTAATGTAATATGTGCAATTTATGAGGTGAGGCTTGTGAACTCGCGTTGCATCTTGTTCAATTTTTTTGTAAAATTTGGGTACTCGGAAAACCCCGGGATTTATATTTTTCAAACCTGAATACCCGGGGTTGGCATTTAGGACCGGGTTTGGAAACCTTTTAAATATTTTGGCATGTGGTTACAGAATACAGTGAAGTATTATGGAATGGCAGTTTGGTATCTATGGTTACAGCTGGCATGAAACAAGACCAACTTTCCAGGGTTTTAATGTGCAGAGTTTGAACCCAGCTGTCAAATAAAATAGTCTAGTGTGCCACAACTAGGGATGTGCCGATGTACCGATTACTGTCAAAACGAAATGCCGATAACTGCCGATGTAACACTAAATAATGATTATTTTGCAAAAAAATGAAAGTGTGATACAGTTTATGCTGCCGATGTACTACAAGAAAAAAAAATTGTATTTAACATAGCCTCATAAAAATAGTAAAGAAAATTAAAAAAATTGTAATACAAAGCTCTTTTTCTCTGCAGCCATTTTCCCTAGACTTTACCCACAAAAAAGTGCATGCAGCCAATCATTTTCTACACAATTGTAAAGATGTAAAAATCTAAATATGTGAAATTGTTGATTTTAATTAATGAACAGACGAGCACTTTATGATATATTAGTCCTAAAATACCAGTAAGCAGCAGTTTTTCTTATCTATTTGCAGACATCGTTTGTTTAAAACTGTTAAGTTAAATGGTTTTTAATGCATAACTTCAGAACGGGTGGAGCTAACGACTTGTGGTTTGTACCATTGGAAAGCTGGCGAAAAAAGGGTTAAAATGGTGTATTTGAACGTCAAAATCGGTCAATATTTAGCGAAGTTATGGCCGTTTCCGTATACATCGAAAAAAAGTGCGGCATATATTTGATCCAATACGGTGTATCGGCGGTACCGATATATCGGAATTGGCCCGATAACTGGCAATACCGATATGAACCGATAATCGGCACGTCCCTAGCCACGACACACAAAAAAAATCATTCAGAATCACAAAATTGGTGTGTTTTTGTAGTTATTGAACTCCGAGAGATGTTGCTTTTTTCTGTTCAATCAAATCAGATCAAACTAACATCGGAGCAAGATTG
The DNA here is from genome assembly GCA_023313725.1 of Lithobius niger. Taxonomy (NCBI): domain Eukaryota; kingdom Metazoa; phylum Arthropoda; class Chilopoda; order Lithobiomorpha; family Lithobiidae; genus Lithobius; species Lithobius niger. The sequence goes on along the minus strand of JAHWFP010099250.1, from coordinate 60,261 downwards.
AAAATCAAGAAATAATAACACTTGCGAGTTTGGAATATAAGCCAACTTAACAAAGGCAGTGTTGCTTGCTAGGCATTCTTTACCTAAACAATAAATAACCTTCTGTCGGCAGCCAGCATAGTGTTGTCCAGTAGGCTGTTGTTAGTGCAGAACAGCACTTTTAATACCCAAAGTAGGGTGACAAAAAAAAAATTAATGGCCCTTAATTATTGCCATGGGTGGTTATAAGAAACTGGGGTTTTTTTTTGCGCCCTATAATGAAGAAAGCTGATAAAGAAAAGCCAAACAGAAATTAGGGACATTACTTGTTAACTGAGAGAAAGGCTTATTTTTATATATTGTATGACAATCGGTGCAAGGACGTAACACAAATTTTATGTATTTTTATATCATCAGGAATGTTATCCATTACAGATGGATGCTTTTCAACCTCGAAAATAAAATACTCTGTATTTAGGCTACATCCATTTTAATAGAAAATACACTCAATATTTAGCCTACTGCACATTTATGTCTGTGTCCTGCAAAGTGGCCTGGTCAGTGCAAACCAATGCTCCGCTATAAGTGGCACCACGATTTATGATTGCGTTCGGTAGCGGGAGCCAGCCACTCTATGCTTCTGTGGCACCTAGCCCTGCTGTGGCATCTGTGTTCCTCTACTGATGGCGCTTCTCGGAAGGGCCCCTAAATGCACGACCCTCTAGATGCTAAAGAAGGCCCTGCCAATAAGATGTGGGGAGAGAGTTGACTTAAGTTGGAGAAACTTGAAAAGGAATTCGCTATTCCGTTAAGTAGCACGTGGCAGATGCCAGAAACAGTGGAAACAAATGTCATTGCAGTAAACCGCATGGAAAAGCACCACAAAATCAACTGGGAAGACTGTGAAACCCTATTTGTGTTTAACTTAAACAGATTTGCATTTCAGCCGCCTGGAGTCTATGGCTACCCAACCCCACATCCGACAGAAGGTAAAACTGATGAATATCCAGGGATCAGGAATATCCTGGAATACAGTTTATGCTCCGTAGTGAGTTTAATACAGAGCTGCATGAGAAGTGGTAGAGACTACGCTTGGTCACCGATTCAAACGGAAGATGATCGAACATGACATAGTGAATGAATTTTTTGTTATTGCCGGATGAAAACAGTCGTCTGAGCCCATACATCTCCACATTACTGTGAGACGGTGCAAGTAACCCCACACCACCCTCGCCTTTAACTCCTTCTTACCAATGTTGCCTTGAACATTTTGTGATGTTTGGGTGTTTATCCCAGCCTAGTTGTAACTTGGACGAAATTGCAGAGTACTGTATGATCTAGACATATAATTCTTATAACAATGAGTTTGGTAAATTTGTCTGTTAGTAGTACGACTGTAAGGTTGGTTCTGTTGTGAAGTTAGCTTAATTTCCTGAACAGCTTAGAGTTTACATTCAAAGCAAAGGAAGAAAAAAATAATGCCATTCGTTATTAAAGAGTTTTGAATGGTGAAAAATCACGGCGAGTTGAGTTATGTATTTTGTGTGCTACTTGATTACAACCTCAAGGCAAACACTGCTACGAGCAAAGCCTTTCCTTGTGGCAATTGCAAGCAAGCTCTTGTCAATTGCCACGGGTGCCACAAGCTGTTTCGAACCCTGCTTACTGCATAGATGTCAAAAAAGCTAAAAACTTGAATGTTACCGTAAATCGTGGATTAAAAGCCCATGGGCTTATGCAGTTAATTTGTCAAAAGTAGGGGGGTGGGCTTTAAATCAAGCATTATAAATTTTTTAACCTTTCTGGACATCTATTGCAGAAAATTGGAAGCTTTTGAACGATCTCTGAAAGACCAATTTTTACATCCTTTTAATTGCTGTGAAGAAGGGAGGAGACTTAGGTGAGAGATAGCCAGGCCTTGTGCAGGTGCTAGGAGCTAAAGGAAGAATCCACTATTACTACAGGGAGGGAGAAGGGGCCAATAAACGTAGCAAGCAGTACTATCTTTATTCACATCATGTAAATTTTAGGTAATTTTTCGTAGAAAAATGACAAACTGAGGGGTGGGCTTTAACTCCGCTACAGCATTTTAGGGGGTGGGCTTTAGCTTCAACTGGGCGTTTAATACACGATTTACGGTATTACAGCACACTCCTGTATATTAGTCTTTTGACAATTTTGGTGTAAGGTAGTGCAGCCTACTAAGCAATGACTTTCAATAATTTCAAGTGGAGATTCCTACACTGTAGATTTCTTTTCCAGTAGTCAATCAGGTGGCAAGTCCGTGATTTCTGATTAGTAGACTGTTACTTATTTATTAGCGTTTTGGTAAGCGACCAGCCATAGGAAAGAAGGGTGCAACATCCCCCTACAGCCCTCCTGTTTCGTGCTGGTTCTCTACATTCTGCCAAAATGTTAAAAATGTTCCAAGATATCCCAGTCCGTCAAATTATGTCTGTGCATCATGTCCCTTATTGGGAAACTACAGTTTTAAATAGGTTTGTGCCAGTGCTTTCAAACCTGATAAGTCGTTATTTTTTATTGTGACATTTGTAAAGCCTTGGCGATTCCTGTCCTTGAATAATTTTAAATGCTGTAGCCGCCTAGTTGGTCCTTAAAAGTCCTTATTTTAATTCCTATACCAATCGAATAAATCCTTAACCTTAATTAAAATCTGCTGGTGTTTCTTGTTGATATATCATTTCACTATTTAGTAAGTTCGTTCAGCTATCTAGGAAATCGTTGTATGGCAGTCTGCAAATCAATATTACACAATTTAACAAACCCTTTGTATCTCTTGTAATAAGTTGTATTCAGTTAGCTTGCTATAGCATTTGTACGGCAGTATGCAAAGTCACTTACGTCTCGAAGAGATGAATGCTTTATTGGAAGGAATTTTTGTTTGATTTAGCTTGCCATAGTCCATGTAAACACTTAGCATTACGAGAGGTACGGAAAATCGGTCAAACTGTCGGGGCTCAAAAACTGGCTGTCTAAACATCAAGTTATTTATTTTTTCATTTGGAAGTTGACTTTTGTCTCTATAACAAATAGGAAGATATTGAAAAAAAAAGATCTGCTGACCTTGCACTATCTGGTAGAGAAAAATGTCCAAGAACTATAATTTTTTTCTTTGTATGGTATTTTTTAAGCCTTTCTTTAATGCTTTGTGATTCTGCATAAGATACTTGAATTTTGTGAGACTTAGTATGTGAAAGTAATTGAAATCCATTTGTCCAACGAACCTTGTTTTTATGAAAAATGATGTGCCTGACCGTACTTAGCTTAGCTTCCCGAATTCTTCGTACAGGCCTGGTCTCGATTATATATCTGAAAATAAAGCTTCAGATTAGAATTTTTCTTTAGTAGACAGTGGCCAGTGGATTGATTATGTTTAGTCGCCATAATAAAATTTTTGGTCGCCAATGAATACAATTTATAATTTTGCCGCCAGGCATAGTTATGTAATTATAAGTTTTCCGGGATGAAGCTCCCCCCCCCCCTCCCCAGGAACCATCACGGTAGTAAATTTAAACAAGCAACATAACAGCCCAAGATTTATTTTTACGGCCAAGCGAGTGACTTTAATTTTTATTTTTTTTTAATCAAACTTTGCTGTCAAAATACAAACCTTTTTAAAATTTACCTTTGTATTTTAAAGTTTAGTATTATACAATTTTATGCTGAATTAAATGAACAGGTGTTTCTTACATATTTCGTTAAAAAAGTTATTTACTACTTTAAGCACGGCTGTCATCAGTTAATAATGTCTGGTTTTTAATCGGTTTTTATCTGTCAGTAATGTCTGAATTTAAATTTCTTTTAAAGCATAAATATAGCCCAATCAAACTATTAATTAAATCGAAAATGCAAAACATATTTACATCTTTAGCCATGGTTATCAGTTAGGCATGTCTGGTTTTTCAGCTGGTTAGCTATTCCTAGCATTTATGTCGGTCTGCATTTAAATTTTATTTAATATTTTAATAACACCGAACAAAACATTTAATTAATTCTCAAATGTAAAAAATAATAAAATAATTCTTTAAAAAATAATCAACTTATGTTATTGTTGATTAGTTAGTCCTACTTCCGGTAGGCTAGGACTGACGATCTTAAAAGCTCTGTTCACATCGTCTGACAGTGCCTTCATCTGAAAACGAAATTAAACCAGCAGATCTCAGCAGTTTCTACAAAGAAATGACTCTTGAGTACTTAATCTTAACACCTACTAAATAAAGTGAATGTTTAAATCTTTTAGAAATAAAAATTCAAAGGTGAATATATTTGTCCGTGCGTTAAGCCTAACTAAGAATGACGTGTGATTCCCGGGAAAACATGCCTCTAGTTAGGCCTAATCAGCGCGGTTGGCATTTTTTTTTGGAAGTGACTGCTTGAACCGGGGGTACGCGTAGCGCCACCGAGTCGCAGTTGCTATATCGACCGGGTATGAATCTAACAGCCAATGAAATCGCGTCATTCACTTCTGTGGGAGTCACCCTCAGATTCGCGCTAATTATGTCCGTTTATCGACGCCATTGCGATTGTTGTGGATCGTTGCTATAGCACATTTTAGTTGTAATTTTGTTTGCTTTGTATTTTTAAGCTAGACCTGCCTTTAATGTGTCAAAATAGGCCGTAGGGTTGATTTAGTTAGCGATTTTTAGTAGATTCTAATAGGTTAGTCTGTAGTAGTTGCATTTTATCTGTAAGCCTAGTTTATGCTTGGTTTATGTGGCCCCTCCGCTGGGATTGTAGAACGTATTGGTGACCTTTTTTCTGCTATTTCGACCCCCTGTACACAGTATTATTTGAAAACCCCCGGTCGAAATAGCGCCTGCATATAGCAGCCACTATACTCCCCCCCCCCCTCGTATTTCTACTTTCTTTCCAAACTACAGGTCGACGTAACAATTCCCTGTATTTCTGCTATTTCGACCCCCTGTACACAGTAGTATTTGAATACAGAATATCCCCGGTCGAAATAGCACCTGTATATAGCAGCCACTATACTGACCCCCCATCCCCCTCGTATTTCTACTTTCTTTTCAAACTACCGGTCAACCTAACAATTCCCTGCATTTTTGCTATTTCGACCCCCTGTACACCAGGCTAGTATATTTTGAAAACACCCGGTCGACATAGCGAACGCGACCCAGCCATTACATGCTCTCTGATTGGCTGTCGCGTCCAAGACTCCGCCCCTCTGTAGTGACTGACAGAATAGCCGGTCGAAATAGCAGATCGCGTGGGTAATGCTACGCCGACAGGGGGTCGAAGTAACAACCGCCTTTTTTTTTTCTATTAGATGAAGGCAAGTTACATCGGATTAATATTTTTTGTTTCTAATGCCAGGCATAATGACTTTGCCAGTAGGTTCTGTATTCATGTTGTGATCAAGGCTCGGATCAACAATATCGGTTCGGTATTTTCAATAACTAAAACGTGACAGTAGTAGCCAACTTTGGCGAGTGCAATAGTGTCTTATTGTCGCCAGCTATCACGTTTTACCGGCCAACTGGCTTGTGGCGACCGTTAGTCTGAAGCTTTATCTGAAAACATCATCCGCGCCGTAATGTAAAGTGTACGGTTAAGGTGAAGTGGTAAAACGTAGCATCATAAGTGTCTTAAGATTGGAAATTTAACACTTCCTTTTTCTGTTAACAATTTTAGCATTAGCTGTAAACAAAAAAAAAGAGCAAAACTTGATTTTCGGGGTGCTTGTGCAAATCGTTCAACAGGTCAAACATTTCTCAATAATGTATTCTCCGTGTATGACCTTGTTTTTAGTCTTCTGTACAGCCATAACTTTCAACTTCGCAACGGTACCAGATAGACGACCACGATTTACAACATTAGATTCAGTGTGGGAAGTTAGTTAAATAACATGGCAAATTAAAACATCGTTACTTCCTTAATAGCTAATAGACTTCTTCGACGTAACTAAATTAAATAATAACATTTGATCGTCGATTTGAAATCCTAAGATAACACGCAATAAAAACAAATGGATTTTAGTTTAGCTTAAAACAGTCTCGTTGCATTGTTGCATGAGTGAATAGGCTTACCGTCGAACCAAATTCTCCATTAGGCCTATCTGCTACTTACGAAATCAAAACTGCGTTAAAAAAAATTAGACCTAAAATCATGTTACCACGGCAACGTCGAGTTGCTGTTGACCAACAGCGTCTCTCTCTCGTCACTTCCCACTGATCTATATAGGCTACGTTGCGCGTTATGTTGTAACTGTAACTGTGTGCCGGAAGGCACGCCGTCTTTCAATAATACATATGCTTACTATACAATCCAACTCTCCGCGTAACTGCTACTTACGAAATTAAAACTGCTGGTTAAAATTAGGCCTAAAAGCTAACACATTTTTAACCGGCAGTTGTGATGGTTACTGCTTTAAGTTTAGTGTAATAGAGACAGCTGTTGTAGTACATGACAGAGGTGTGCGCCTCAACATTGGAAGTGGAGGAACTGTATAGAAGACCGGTGCGACTAGGCAGTCGTTGTAGCCGCTTGTTTATCTTGCAGTGTACTAGCACTAAAAATATTGTATTTGTGCTTTTCAGAAAGAGCAAGAGTTGTCTGCTAGTCATTCATCTCAGGTGAACAAGGCTTATCAAACTTTGCTTAAACCTTTATCTCGAGGTGTGTATATGTTGGAACTTCATGGTATCACTTTTGAAGAATCTGACTTTGCCATCGATCAGTCTTTCTTAATGGACATAATGCGTAAGAATGAAGAATTAGAAGAGACAAGTTCAGTGGATGAAATCACACGAATGGCTTCTGAAAATTGTGTCCTTCTTGACGAATGTATAGGCGAAGTCTCTGCTGCTTTTAAACGCCAAGACTATGCTCAGGCTAAAAATGTTATAGCAAAATTGAAGTACTTGGACAATATCGATGGAAAAGCGAAAGAAAAGCTGCTCACTTTGAAATTGCAGTCTTAGCTAAACTGATCTTAAAATGATTGGAACGGCAAGCTACAGTGTTATTTTACAAACTTTTTCCTGGCTTCACTCTGGGCGGATGCATGTATATAGTTTTGTATTTGAATTAAGAATAAACTACTTGCAGAGTACATAAGGTTGCGTGGGCAATTTCTGGTTTCTTTGTGTTTGTAATACGATACCAAACTGGATCGCAGTATTATAGCCAGTTAAAAAATAAATGTGGTCAGCATATCCGACTTAATGTAGCTAATGTAAGCCATATATGATATATGCCATTTGTAAATAGCCTCGATTGAATACCCCGTAAACAAATTTCGAGTGAAAAGTGTGTGTGGCATTTGCTGACAAAAGCCAAGTGAGCAGTTTTTACTTGAGAAGTCTTGAGCAAGCGCCAAGTACGCTAACAACGAATTGGCAAATACTAAGAGACTAAATAATTTAAGAGTTTTTGTTTACAGTCGGCTGCTTTTCAATTCCTACTTTATTAGTAAGCAATTACTCTTAGGTTAGTTAACCCTTTGAGTGCTAAACCCGAGAAAATCTCGGGCCAAACACAAGCACAGGTTGAAGTATTAAAAACAGAGTCCTTACTACGCGCGAGATGGCCAACAATGCAGGAATGACAACAATACTACTAGGTTCCCTTAACAAGCCGACTCTAGAGACGGCCGTGGCCGAGTTGGTAGAGGCGTGTGCCTCACGTTTAACAGCTCCTTCAGGTTGCTAGTTCGAGCCCCGTCCAGGTTACCCCTACTTTTTTGGAGATATAAAAAAAAACGCAGTTCTCAAAGGGTTAAGTTAGTCAAGACACTTAAGACTTTGTGCGTATTTATTTTGGCGATTTAATTGTGAACTAAGTCTTAAGTCAACGGGAAGAAAATCTGTAAATTTTCCGCAGTTTGCCTGGAGGATGATGAAGTATGTCTCCCAACTGTTTTCGTCAGGCTCTATTTTGAGGTTTTACTGCTGCTTTGAATCACATCAGTCCGTTTGTTTACCTTCAAACCACGCGGCAGCCGGTAATAACAAAAATTTCATTTACTATGTCGTGTTTGATCGTCTTCCGTTAGAATCGGTGGCCAAGCGTAGCCTCCACCACTTCTCATGCAGCTCGGTATTAAACTCACTACAGGCTGCTGCGCAGTTCGAAGGTAAACAAACGGACTGACGTGATTCAAAGTAGCAGTAAAACCTCAAAATAGAGCCAGACGAAAACAGTTGCGAGACGTACTTCAATATCCTCCAGGCAAACGGTTGAAAATTTGCGGAAAATTGATAGATTTTCTTCCCGTTGTGAGATTGTGCGTATTTATTTTGGTGCTTCGATTTTACGTATCAAAACTTCACATATCATAGTTATTAGAACAAAAAAAAATTTATCTAGGAAAATTATCCAGAAAAGTATGTTGAAATAATCAATATCACGTGTGAAAATCAAGATTGTTTTATATAAAAATTTTTTTTTGTCAAACAGAGGGCTGCGGGAATACTTACCTTTATTTTATGCTTTCCTACCACGAAATGCTTTGAAACAAACTACCTTAAAATGGCTACGGCACCTCCTGGGGCCCATGTGCCCCATTTCCCTGCAGGTTTGATGCGGGAGGAGGGTGAAGTTCAAACAGGTAAATAGTTTATGCTGACTTTGTCACACCAACGGTGGGCGTCGAACCTCCACGCATTCCAAGACTTTAAAATATACCTCCAATCATACCCGAGTTGCGAGCGTATGCCACCTTCCTGGACCTTGGTCTCATTTGATCTTCACCGTACTACCCGTTACAATGAAGGTTGCGTCAAGCTGATCTGTAGTCGATGCCTCCACGCCTCTAAGGTAATGACAATGAACATGGTTTTACTACGCCGCTTGCATGCCACCAGCACCTCCTCCAAGGGAGTACCGGTCGCAAATCAGCGCTCGAATTGTCTTAGAAAAATTGCATAGCAGAAATGCGATACAAAATCCAAATTTACGTAGCAGTCACGGAAAAATGATTAGCAACTTTTAAAGAATAATTTTAGTAAAAAACAACACAAAAAGTTTACTTTATTTGAAACAATAGCTATTTTCGTTTCACGTTTACTTTGCTACACGCACGGATGCTTGGTCAAGACTATGGTATCCGATGCACATTAAGACTATTCTGACCCGTGTCTGAAACGAAAGTGCCACCAACTAAATACCGAAGGTGATGGTAGGGGCAATGATTTCCCAGAATGCATGTGCAACACTTGGCCTGCTTATAAAGTAGGAGGGATTAGCACCTCCGTGTCAGCCAACACGATCATGACTACACTGTTATGTTGTCTCTTTTAATACAGTTGCGTCACTAAACTGCGATACATTATTTAATTTTGCATCGCTAAAGTTTAAATTTGTGGTGCAAACTGCGATGCGATACCGCTCATTTCGAGCCCTACAAATGCCCACAATGTGTCCTGCCCGGGTGTTCAGTTACCCTCCTGTTCAAATTCCTATACGCCACCTCGCCAACGACTGAGGCTCACTGGGAGTGTTGTTGGTTTTCCCTCTTTCCCCACTTTCATGAAGAACGGTTACCAGGGTTTCTCGCCTACCTTTGGCCTTTTGCCCTCACCTTGAGGGGCCGATTCCACCACTTTGATTGCTACCAGGGAGAACTTCAGGGCACGTACCGGGCAGTGCACCCTTCTACCGTTATTTCACGTGTATTACCCACAGACTATACGTAAATTTTTATGAATAAATTATTAGTACGGACAATCCGAGGTGCAGACTATACGAGAGACTAAAATTCAGTGTTGGCCCCTTCTGTTTGGCCAAAACGAAATGTGGCTTACCGTAACTTACTGACCTGATTTTAATCCAATATTTCTCCCTCCCCCCCCCCCCCCCCAAAAAAAAACGTCCCCTTTGCTAGTGGTATGTATTAATTAAAATGAGATAGGACAAATCTTGATGGTTTTGATTAAAACTTGAGTGCTTAGCAGACATCACATTGTGTTAGGCTGATAGAGGTTTATTTTTGCGTGCGACGATTGGACTTTTTTTTTTAAAGATTATTTATTATTGAAGGTCTAAAAAGTTTAGGACTTCTAATTGTAATTTAAGTAAAATTGATAAGCATTGTTATGTAGTAGTATAAATTTAATTATAATTTTAAACTGCGGACTATCTGGGACTGCGGATTATCTGGGAAATTTTTTCCTAAAATGCTTACGGAATAGGCCTGCGGATTATTTGATAGGCGGACTATACACGTGAAAATACGGTACACATTCCAATCCCACCAACTGCAAGTGCCGACACCGCTATTGGGATTAACCAATCCCCAGACTACTGAGTTCCGCTCTGAAGTCCGGTGGATGAAGAAACGACACCTTTGACCAAGTAAAGCCTACCACTAGCGTGGGCTGCGATTTCCCCTTGTCTGGCTGCCGTGACTAGGACCAAGAGGAACACGTCAGTTTTTGGCACAACGTTCAGAAAAGAAGCCTTTCCGTATGGTTAGAAGGGGAGTCCTGACAGATAATGAAGCACAAGCAGGAGGTGCGCCCCTCGTGTTGCGAGAGAAGATTCGGCAGTAGGGGCAGTGGGACCGGTTCCTCCTCATGAGATCCACAAACCAGGGGGCTGTTTCCCAATACAGTGTGATCAGATGTTTGTTCCTCTTGGTTGCAAACAGGTCGATTGTTGGGTGTACCCCAGCGCCAATCTCCACTCCGTCATCGGGACCTGATTGTCCTATGACAGCTCGCCCACTAGCACATTCAGGCGCCCCGCCATGCGCCTCGGTTGCAGCGTTATCCGAAGCTCCAGGCACAGCAAAAGAGACGACACTTCCCTGTAGAGTGATTCCGAGTGGAGGCCTCCACACATCCAAATGTATGACACTGCGGACGTGTTGGCTGACAACACAGTCACCATCGCACCCTTGAGCACTTGGGGCCAGAATAGAATTGCTAGTGATGCTGACCACAACTCCCAACACATTGTGCTTGTTCCACCTGTGTCTACACCCCTGGCACTCACACCTCCCCCAGGTGTGCACCCCACCCCACAGACAAAGTGTCCGTGAAAGGCAGGAGTGATGGTGGTGGACTGGACCGGCACGCACGCCTGGATGTTAAGCGTTTCTGCCCACCACATTAACTCTTCCACCAGGATGCATGATGGGGCACTATGTCCTCCCACGATATCCTCACCCTCCATAACTCGTTCCGAAACAACGGAGGGGCCGGGCCCTCCATGTTCCCAGAGGGACCAGCTGTGCACAAGAGTCCATTAGACGTATCGTACCCAAGAAACGTTGGGCTGACGTCTCGTAACAGGCGAGGTCCTTCGTAAATTCCCTCAGACGGTCTGTGCATGCCTAGGAGGGGCATACCTTGAATACATGGACATTGCAGGAACCCCAAGAAATTAAAACACTGGGCCGGAGTCAGCTACGACTTTGGCAGGTTCGCCCCAACCCCCATGAGTTGGAGCGAGCGAGTACAAATCGACACGTGCGCATCCTGCTGCTGTTGATCCTGGTGTGGCACCAACCAATTGTCCAAGTACGCCAACGCACTTGTATGCTGTCGGTGCAGCAGAGCCAAAACTAGTTTCATTAACACCGTAAACACGTATGGAGCCGTACACATCCCAAATGGAAGGGCCACGGAGTGATACACTTTGCCCTGGCACACCAGTCGGAAGTGGTACACTGACGGGTGCAGCGGTGTGGAGGTATCAACCTGAAGGTCAAAGGACCCTGGTTGCAGGGCTTTCCTGATGAAATTTAGCGTCTCCATTTTGAAGTGTTCCGACAAAATGAAAGAGTTTAAGCGTGCCAGAGGTTGAAAATAAGTCTCTTTTCCCCCGCTACTCTTGGGGTTCACTCGCACTGGACTGTGGAAGCACCAACTGTGGGGTGGCGATTCCTGTATCGCCCTCTTTTCTAGAAGCACTCGAATCTCCTCCCGGAATACCTGTGTTTCTGGTCTCAGGAAGAGCTGCTCGGGGAGCTCATAAACAAGGAGAGGGGGTTGCACGAATGCAGGGTATAGCCTTCTGAAATTACACCTAACACATAGACCTACGTGACGTACGCAATTCCAGTTTTTCTTCAAACCAGCGAAAACTGCTATACGGGTTTTCTTCTTCAGGCTAAGGATGTGAGATGCACACGCAACACAACCAGTCAAGATTCTACTCCGTCTGCTACATTCGAACTTCCCACTCACTCACTTGCTTCGCAGTTGGCCTTGCATCAGCTCTCCTGTTCGTCGCTTTCACTTTGTGTGTGGAATGAATCTTATTCTGCTGTGCAAGCTGCTTCTGAGAGAAAATTTTCCATTTTGTCTCGAGTTTGCCACTAAGTTCTGGGGTTACGATTTTTGCTATTTGCTTGTATTAGGGATGGGCGATAATGAAAATTCTTCAGTGTCGCTGCAGATATCCTCTTTAGCCGATGCCAAATAAGCACCTGTGGAGCAGAGACACCCCAATTAATAGCATCGTTGTGAAATTCGGACCCTTTTCTCATCAATTTTACCGCACTCTTAATGTCCGATAAATCCCTTTCATCCGGGGAAGCCGCTATGAATGTTCTTATTTTTGCCCTGGCCGCCAAGTAAATCAAAGTCTGCCATAGATGTTGCCCGAAGTCTTGCCAGCCTCAGCTTGTCATCTTCTTCGAATTAATTGTTGAAGAGCCATCCGCACCTGGGGTCGTGTTAAAGACTAATCCATTTCTATTCAACACTCAGAAGCAACATACTTTGTGTTCTCGAATGAGCTAACGTCAGAGTCTTGGCACATCAGCATTAGTCATGGTAAAGAAAAACAACCCCTTGCTTAGCTTTGGAGGAGGGGGGGGGCTACATATCAGCTGGGCTTGAGACAAGTTTTGAGGGATTCTAGCTATCAAGTTAAGTTGGCATAGGAATATGACGGTGGGTCCCCTTCATGAGGTTCCGATATCACAACCTATGGGCAGTATAAGTTAGGCAAGGATCCACACTCTTCATCCACTACACACTTCCATTCGATTACCTCCACAGCCGTGTCGGGATTCTCCGACATAACCGATCGCCCATCGATCACTCGTTCTGGCACACACGATTGGTCACTGTAGCACTGTCCCTGCAATTACGCTGCGGGAGCACTGGGCGGGGGTGGGGGTTGCATCGTCACCGCCATTTGTGACCGACACTCCCGGGAACACACTATCATTCCAGTGGGCGTTAAATAGCCACTGCCAAGTTCGGCGCACCAAAATTCTGAGCCTCGAAAGTTTGACTGCCCATACATAGTTTTCCCTTGGCCCCGTCCAGGCCACATTTGTTGCCACTGTTGAGATTGTTTATTCCATCCGCTCACACCACTCGCTGGTTGCGGTTGTCCACCCCCAACTGAGTAGGACATTTGCGACTGAGACTCCTAAAATATCGCACTAGGAGTCTCAGTCAAACAACTGAGACTCCTCCGACTGGTGATTTGCTGTTGCTCTCTGCGACTGATGACCCGACTAGGATTGTAGACCCAATCCAGAGAGTGTGATTGGGGAAGGAATAATTCAGTCGTGACTGGAACATGGCTCGGGGACTGGCCAGTCCTTTGCCAGGCACTACCCAACATAACTGAGCCAGATTTTGCCACCCCCGTAATGTCAACATGTACTGTACATCTAACTGACAATTCGTTCAAGTGCTCACTTCTCGTCCGTTTTCACTCGACTGCGCAGTCTCCTGGATGGTGCGCCAACATGAGCGTCCTCCTCCATCAGGACACCTGGCACCTTCTGACTGCCTCGCGGTAGATCCCTGAGTGATGACTGAGCGCCAGTCGCTTGGTTAGCACCTTCAAGAAAACGTTGCAGGGGGCCGAGGAATTTTTCGAAAGTTAAGAGTACCTCGGTATGAATATGCAAAGCACACGATGCCTGTAGTCTGGCAAACTCCTTTGAACCGCACTCCGAAACTACTGCTGTAATATTAGGGCGAATGTCTACAATGTCTGAGCGCGAGTCCTCACACAAGGACAAAAGAGTGGCCGATCCATCTCTCTACGAACGTGAACCTGTATCCCATGGCACACCCGAAACAGAACGAACACCCATATCGACATCGGAAACGACTTCATTCAAAGAAATTGAGGCCCATTTTAACAGCCCGTCAATCTGATTTCTCAATCTTGGTAATTTTCCGCTTCAGCCACATCCTGGCAATTTCCGAAACCATCTGCACAGTGCATGAGGATCTTTCGGGTTTAAGCGATGTGTGCACTTCAATTTTTGTCGACCATCACCCTAGTGATAATCTGAGGCCTCTAAACCGGCCTTGAACTCAATCTTTCCAGCCAGATCACACCGGCAGGCCCTGGGCCCCATCACACATCGTCAAGGCTCCTTTCGGTCATCCCACCGGGAATCTCCCGCCTCTCCACAACAGCCAATCGCCGCACTTTTTCGGCACCGCTTCCATCTCATGATGTCACGACAACATTGCCCCATGCTAAGGCCTGCTCCTTCCCGCCTCCCCTGCCATCTTATTTGGCCTCGCCTAATCGCATCCCAAAACGAGGCGCGCTCTCTCTCTCTCTCTCTCTCTCTCTCTCTCGTTCCTGCCTCTTACGCGTTGCTTTGTCAACATTCTTCTTCAGTTTGTTAGCAACCTGCAGTTTCAGACTTCCAGAATGGGGAAATTCTCAAGCCTGTGTTACCTCCCATGAAGGACTCCTACTTAGGAAGAATCTCTTTGTTTCAATACCGTGGTTCCTGCAACTGTCCGAGATTACGGTGTTGTGTGAAGAAGCATTTGGCGAGGGACAGTCGCTGCGGCTGCATGTTGGTCATCACCATCACCTCGGTGAACCAAGGCGCAGCTTGCCACCTTGGCACTACAAGAATGAACCGACCCCGTGACAACCGTAGATTGGTCACAGACTGCTGGAGCAGCCGAAACGGTGGATAAAGATATGCGTGCAGTCCCTTCCAACTCAGGGCGAGCGCATCCGGTGCCCAGGCCACGAAGCATGGCCATTGGGGGGGGGGGCGCCCCCCCGCGTTGCGAACAGGTCGAGGGATGGCTTCCCCATCCCAGAAATAACGCCTGGGGTCCAGCCTCTATGTCACGGTCGGTATGCGGGAACCCAGGACAGTGCGTCCGCAAAAACGTTCCGGGGGGAGCGGGCCCCTCTTGAAATACGCAACCGCTGTGGTGGCCGGTCTAAGAAACTCAACAAAAAGTGTGGAGAGGCCATGGCCAGCAGAGCAAATCGTCAAGGGGCCTACGGTAGAGTCCTGCAGACATGATGCTTAGCCAAGCTGAAGGAATTGAGCTATCTCTCTCAGTGGTATCCGCGTGAGTACCGTATATTTCCGAATATAAGACGGTACTTTTTTCCAAATTTACACCATTAAAATTGCGGCATCGTCTTATACTCGCGTTCAAATCCATAACTCTGTCAAATTTTGGCCGATTTTGACGTTTGACTACACCATTTCGATAGTTTTTCCGAGATCTATCCAATGGTGCTAATCTCATACCAGTTGCTCAAATAATTTTAGGATTATTTAGCAAAAACTAAATATGTATTGAAAAAGGCCTCAGGGAGCAGTCCAAAGGCAAAGCTATTATTAAAATTGTGGGTTTTGAATCCAGGACCAGGGGAATTGACTAGTATACAAACTAATAAATATTATACCAAACCTTACGAAAGCCTAGCTGAAGTCACCCATCTTATAATCGCAGCTATTTATTTCTTTGGAACATGCGAGCCCGAAATTGCTACTCGTCTTATATTTGAGGCGTCTTATATTAGGACGTATACAGCAGCAGCAACCGTATACGGCTGCAAAACCTTTCCACCTGTGGGGAAGTCGCCCCTGAATGGTGTGCTACCGCCAAGCAAGGAACAGTGCGAGTGCCCTAATTGGTACCGACCGCCAGAACTTTTTTTTTTTTTTTAACCCAGGACCTCAGGATGGAAGAGCAAAGCATTAGCCACTTAACCAAAGGGAATAAATTTTAAAGTTGCATAAGCATGAACCAAAGTCGTGTGTGGTTGTGCACCATAAATTTGCAGTACGACGGCATGGCTATCGCCACTTCACTTTCAGAATCGACAGCACTGTACTCCGAAAAGCACAGTACATTTACCTAAATTTCACTGTAAGGAAATCAGCATCTGCACTCGGTGCAGGTTTGGGTCTGTCAACATGTCCGGTTCGCAATAAAGAACCCACCTTGGCAGCTTGCCATCAGGCCGGAACATTACCGTTACCAGCCTGGGAAAAGCTGCCCTGAAAACGTTCATTGCCATGTTCAGCCGGTACATGTACGCAGCAGTGCTTGAGCCACGTTCATGATCGTCATAACCGGGAAGTGGAACATAGTGGTGTGCTGGCCGAAAATTTGGCAGGTAGCGCGAGCTGCTAGCCAGCCGCTCTGTGGGTGGTGCGCTAGTCAGTTCGATTCGCCTGTCAGGTGCGTGTAAGAGCGTGATGGTGCTACACGAGTCGCCAGCGGCGACAGCGTGGGTCCGGTTAAAACACCGCCCCAATTTTGCACTCATCTGCTCAACCAGCATTGCAAACTTGTCCGTACTGGCACTTGCAACTTTTTTTTTTTAGCTGGGATAGTCGGAACACGGACAGCGCCCGTTTCCGACTTTTTGCCTTTGGACTTAGGAACCGCACTTGCTATGTTCCCCACTGGCACAGTCGCCCTATTTTTTTTATTTTAACACCACCATCATCAAATCTACTTACCGACATGGGCTTGGTACTTGTCACGCTTTTTCTCCTCTAATTCTACCTTCGTTGGGCGTTGGAAGTGTTGTTCCCAGCGACACAGACTTTGATTGGGATGGCGACTTTGAATGCGCGAGTCCTGGCACTGCCAAATCTTCTTTTACATCTGCTGGAGCCTGTGAAATAAGCAACTGCGGTGGTGTCACCACCTCCCAGTGGTAGCATGGCTAAGGCTACTGAGGCTAGGTCTAATAAGTTATTCGCAGCAGAATACTACCACACTTTGGGTTAAGGCGCCTAAAATGGGTTGGAAAGGATAAACTCCACTCGAAGTGAAGTTCGTGGTCGATCCATTGAACAAATCCCGATTTTAAAACTTGAAATCGCAAAATTTCTAAAACGGCGACGTGAGGAAGCAGACCCGGTTCATCGTGACCACAGATTAGCAAGTTTAGGTTTAGACCTAATCCTAAACTCTCTAATCTGTGATCATGACGAATGGGTGCAACGATACGTTTGCTTCGGTAACACGGTTCATGGGATTTTGTTGAAGTTTGTTAAGAAACCTCCTAAAAATTCCAGCATACGCCTAGCACTACGCAATTGCATACAGCAAACGTAAAAAGGAGCTTCGATCGTTGATCAACGAGGAACATGTAACGTTTAGCAATGGGGATTCCCTGGGACTACTTTCTCCCGGCGTAACACCACCGCTGTCACCTGTGCCATAGATGCCCATAGGTGCGTCGGCCACCTCGCGGTCGAATATGTATGCGGCTGCCAAGAACGAAACCCGTAACAGGTCAATTTAGTAAAAAAAAATCGATCTTCTTGCTTCACACCAACTCGCCCCGATGTCGTAGAATGCCCTGAATCCAGCATCATCTCTGGTCCAACACAAAGGGAGTTGGCAGACGACGTAAAAGTGCATAGTGCACCCGTCAAGGTCAAAAACTTTTACCGATGTTCCATCATTGAAATCCTCAAGGGCGTCACATGTTGGGTTTTATGTCTCGGTATTTCTTCTCAGTAATCGGACAGCTCTTCGTAGTCCCCTCCTGACAGCTTTGCAGTTGAATAGTCTATAAACACGATGTTTACCTTACAAAACACGCAGCGTGAAACTAGCACGACCATCCATGATGGCGTGCTCGAAAAAGTGACGGGGATGAACAGTTGGAGGCGCTGACATCAGTAGTGACATGCAGCACACCCTGGCGGAGGGGGAGAAAAGTTTATAGAGAGAACGTAAAATGGGGATTTTAGTTCATGAACGAGCAGTATGAAGCGTAAAATAGTGATTTTAGCGCAATTACTGAAGGTAAGTATTTGCAGGAAGTAAGAAACACTAACACCAACATTTTTGCTTGTCTGAAAATATATTTTATGAACAACAGCACATGTTTACAATTTGATGAAAATTCAGGTGTTACTTCTTTTAAAGTTCAAAATATAGTGTATATACAACTTTTAGCTGACAAACACTGCATTATATAATATGTATACAATACATCCACAAAGAGCACTCAAAATGTGAATGTGATATGATTTTTAGTCACACAGCATTGTAATTTGTAGATTGAATTTGTCGCGCTACGTATGCCTTGGTTATCAACAAAATACAATCACCGTTAAAATATAAACTTGAGAGAATTTGGTTGACAGATACAAATTTACGAAGCTACAAAACAAACGTTTGGTTCTAGGGCATTTTCTCATCCGAAGGTAATTTGCCCCTCCCACATCGACTGTCTAATAGAAAACAATAATTCACATATTAGCACTAAAAAGCTACAAAAGTCCAGTCATTAAGTTTTTTGGAAAAGCTTCTTTATCTAACCATTTAAGATACTATCGAGATTACCGTAAATCGTGGATTAAATGCCCATGGCCTTATGCAGTTAATTTGGCAAAAAAAAAAAAGGGGGGGGGTTTAAATCAAATATGATCAATTTTCTAACCTTTCTGGACATCTATTACAGAAAATTCGAAGCTTTTGAACGATCTCCAAAAGACCTATTTTTACATCCTTTTAATTGCTGTGAAGAAGGGAGGAGGCTTAGGTGAGAGATGCCTTGTGCAGGTGCTAGGAGCTAAAGGAAGAGTCCACTATTATTACAGGAAGGGAGAAGGGGCCAGAAAACAGCAAGCAGTACTATCTTTATTCACATCATATAACTTTTAGGTCATATTTCATAGAAAAACAACAATTTGAGCGGTGGGCTTTAACTCCACTATTTCATGATTTTGACTTTACAGCATTCTAGGGGGTGGGCTTTAGCTTCAACTGGGCTTTTAATACACGATTTACGGTATCATTTCAAAAGATCTCGCTAAAATGTTTAACGTGGCAAGAGAAATTAACCCACTCCATCAGGTTTATTGGTTAAAATTACGTTTTGGGATGTCAAACACCAGGGGAAAGAAGGGGAGGGGGCGAAACAACGAAATAGGAATTTTATTTACAAGGTTTGACCGGCTGTTGCCCGAGAACCAAACATTTTTTTTATGGCCTAACGACAATATGTAATTCCTTTATATTCTCCAGTTTATTTTCATGTTTGTTTCCTTTGTATAGTGGGCATAGGAAAATATTTCTCGCTACCTGTTGAAAATTGTAACCTAGCATCCCAAGAGTAAAATGTTAGTTAATTATTTTTCAAGGCTTGAGATTCTGTAATGCATCGGTAAAAGCACAAGACAGTTGAAATGCACATAATTACTACAAACAAGAATAGATTCCAACTTGATATGGGTTATTTATATAAATATGTTTAAAAACTTCCGGGTTCAGAATGATGCTAGAACTACGTTTGGAATGCTTTGTAAGGCTTACATTTTTTCTTTTATTTTTATAGATATATATTTTATTTACAAGTTTTTCAAGCTTGAAAATAGTTTAATTACGAAAAAAAATTTATTCCCTGGGAATGCCACAAATACAAAATAATTATTCCTGTATGTATTAGTAAGAAAATCAAAACACAATAAGAATAATTATTAAAGTTTGAGGCTATGGTGTTGGCACTTCACGTAACGATGATGCTTTATCCTCACATTTCACGAAAAACGGCATTGTGGAGGGAATCGTGTGCTTTCGTAGGGACGACAAAGTCTGGAATTTTTCAACATGGTGAAAAACAAAACAACAAAAAAACAATATAAAAAAAAAGGAGCAGCCAAAATATCTACAAAAGTCGCCTCTAGGAACAAAATTATTGGTCTTGGTACCGCCTCATCACTCTTATTATTTACTATACGACGAGCCAAGGCTGTTTGCCGTGATGTCATCGTGAGTCAGCCACTAACGAACGAGAATAGCGGCTCTTTGATCGTCTGAGTGGACTAGCCCAATCATGTGATGCGTGCGTCACGGCAAACAGCCTTGGCGCGTGGTACAGCTAATGAAATATTGCAGTCGCAGAAATAAGTCACAACCATGGACGCAAATACGTCTCGACTCAAGAAACAAAAAATACTACTGAAAAGAATTTACCATATGGTATTTGATGTAATTAACTTTCTGCGTGGAGTTTTGAGCTGCAGATAGTTTTTTTTGAAATTTATACATCAACTTTACGTTCCATTCGGGACAAAATATGCCATTCAGCAAGCAACACAACAATGTACACTACATACAACTAAATACAGCCACACACATCCAACAAAATTACATCTGAATGCAGCTCTAAAAATCTGATAGCTGCAACAAAACAAGGGACTGTTGATCGAGACTATCTTTTCAAATTTACTAAACTGAAGTTTGTTTTTGTTTTACCATATTACTAGTAAATGAGCAAAGTTAAAAAAATAATAATAAACAGTCATGGAAATGTAATAACGGACAAAAAAAAAACATACTTTTACAACTTACACGAGTGTATGACTATTGCATTGCGGTTAATAACCACATACAGGTGGTAACAGTGCCTACAAAACTCACAACCTTAACAATAAAGAATTTTCTGAAACATCACATAAACAGAATACCTTAAATACAAATACACAAGCATTCAACCGATCATTTCGTGACCAATGACATCCAACTGTTGCAGCAGTTTTTATTTTCAGGGGAAGTGAGCACAAAATGAAACCCAAAAAAAGATAGCTTTCTTGTAGTCGCTGCACATCTGTGTGATCGTGATCAGGTTGGAATGAAACTGCATCTACCTTCGCACAAACGGAAATGTTAAAACGAACATGAGTGATGAATTGAACGGGAGGAAAAAAAACTTGACCGTCCATCAATGCTGTGGACAACAGCAGCATTGGTTTTGGTTTTTCTAGCTGCAAGCATTTGATTGACATTGTTGTCTATCGCCATCACAAATACTAACACTGTGTGCTTTTGGCAACTGGAAAGTGCAAGTGACCATTCACTAAGCCTCCATTTGCCGAGGGTCCACTAATTTTACTTCCCTCAGATTGTAATGATACACCTTTGCTGCTATCACTCGACTGAGTCGAAAAGTTTCGTTCCTCGTCGTCGAAATTGATGCACTGAACGGGAGGGTGAATCACTTTGGTCCGTAGAAGTTTTTCGGGATCGTTTAAATATTCCTCTGTACCACTATCTTCGTCAACGGGTACCATCATGATGGCATTTAAATCGTCCTCATCACCCCAACAATCATCATCAAACTCGGGAGATAAGTCGGGATCACCAACATACAGTTTTAAAGGCGTGGAAGGCATGGTATCGTCGACATCAACTTCGGTGAATGCCAGACGTTCAGCTTCCGCTGTGTAATAAAATGCCACCTTGTGAAAGTTCTCATTGGCATAACTAAGTAACTCGCTGGTCAACATCCGAAACGTTGGTCTCCGACTGGGATTGTGGTTCCAACATCGGCTCATCAAATGATACCTACAGAATGAAAAGATGGTATTGATACTTGCAATTTAACATCAGCATTGAACCACAACATTATGGCTATTGTTTTTTTTTCTCAACAACGTAAAATACACACCAAATTTTAGAAGTTTAGTTTGAAAAAAAAAAGGAAGTTCATTTGCACAATGCATCCGTATGTTCTATGAATTGATACATTTTTTCGTAAAAAAAAATGTGATTTTTTTTTGCGTTTTGTGCAAACAAACAGCAGTACAATGGTAATTAACAAATATCAGAATAAAATTAGTATTTACGTATCTTAAAATACTCACCTTTAGATTTATGCTTGATACCATAAATATTAATGGTGGTCAATATTCAAAACAATTCAAACAGTAAGAAGGTTCATTGGCTCTCTCCACAGTGTGGCATTCTACTGATTCATAGCAGGCCCTTCCACACTTACCCTTCACAATCGTCTATTGAACTTTATGGTTCAGCAAAAGTGGGGCAGGTGGGTTGGTTCTCTAAAGGTGAGTATTTTAGGATAAGTAATTACTAATTTTATTTCCAAAATTAATGTATTAACATAATCACCTTCATCCAAAAACACTCACCTTTAGATTTACGCAAACTTTGCCCAAAAGGAGACAGGTCAGCTGAACCCGAGCTAGGTGTCCAGATAAATTTTTCAATACAATACCAATTTCATTAATGAAAGGAACTCACCTTGAACACAGGCGCTTCTTGTTTGAATAGTGGGAACTGCTTTCTATCCATATTGCACCAGCCATTAAGTGTTAACGTATACTGGCACTACTAACTGATCCATCTACGTCCTGAAGGTAGTGACTGATAAAAGTCATTTTGTGGCACCAGTTGCAGGCCGAAAGTATCTCATCTAAGGGCATGCCAGAGGTGTATGTCCAAGATGCAGCTAACGCTCTCACCTTATGTGCCCTTACCTCAGTTGGGAGGTCCATGTGTTTCGGAACAATGTCGTACGCACGACTTATTATGTCACACATGCAAGATGCGATTTTCGAAGAGGGAACCAAAGAGTTCTTTTCCACTAAGAGGAACAGGGGAGTCCGAGAAGAAGTTCGGTCCTGTGTCGTGGTTGATGACTTTGGAACGCTGGTCCAGTCCACACAATTTCGAAGGGCTTGGAGTGGGCACTGAACGCATTCGCCACTCTGAGTCCACCACCGATTTCAAATCACGGATAACCTCAGGTTTAGGAAGCTATCGGGTCCCACGCCAAAGATGGCCGGAACATAGGGCAATAGAAGTACAGTCCTTGTTGAAACGTACGAATCTGTTGTCCCTTCTGAACACTGCTAATTCGCTCTGCCGAGCTGCAGTTGCCATGACTACCAGGAATTTTCTGTGTCAGATGGAATAGCGAAGCCTTGTGGATGGTTTGTAGAAATTTAACATACGACTTGTCAGCATAAGGGGAAGGTTACAAGAAGGAAAAAGGCGCACCCTGGGTCTTTGTTTTCGAAAGCTTCTACCAGCTTGGAAATAATTGCATTGTGTCCCGTATTGTTGGAGTCGACATAATTAAGAACGGAATTGATAACCAAATGGTAGCCCAATGGGGGAATGGCCTTGCGTGAACAGATGCTCAAAAAAAAAAGCCACAAGAGATTTCACATCCGGGTTGCACGTGCCAACGTTGTTGTTTGAGAACCACGTGAACCATCTCCACTATTTATTTCGTAAACCTTTGTGGTCGACTCCCTGTGGCATTGAAGAAGACGGGTCGCAACAGGAGAGGAGAAGCCCGTATTCTTGAGGTTGATTTTCAAAGTTTCCACCCGTGAAGATGTAGAATGGCGGGGTTGGGATGAAGAGTCCGTCCTTGTTGGGTCAGCATGTCGAGAGACAAGAGGCAGAGGGACTGGTTCCTCTTGAGACAATTCCAGCAGATCTACGAACTAGGGAGCAGTCGGCGACATTGGTGCTATCACAATGAAGACCCCGAATTTTGTTGAGTACCTTCTGTAGGAGAACGAGTGGGGGAAAAGCACATGCAAATACTCCGTTGCACGGGAAGGTGAGGCTGTCGGTTGCTCATGCCTGGGGGTCCGGAAGTGGGGATTTGTATACCGAAAGCTGGTGGTTGTGGCGTGTGGCAAACACGGCTTCCTTCATTTTGTGAAGATGGATTAACAAATCTTGGATGACAGTCTTCGCTCCACTGTAGGGATCTGGTCTGCCCTGGACAGTTTGTTCGCCGGAATGTTCAAAGACCCTGTAATGTGACGAAGTAGGAGAGTGGGGCTGATGGACGACACAGATGGGGAAAAAAAAACGAGACCCCTGACAGCAACGTCTTGAAGTGGGTCACTCCTCCTCGGCAGACATAAGAAATGGCAGTTGTGTTGTCAGACATCACGGAGATCATCTTCCCTTGACGGATCTCTGCCCAAGTTAGATCCATATAGATGATGGCTTCGCTTTTTGAGTGGACCAGATACTGGCAGATGTGATCTCCCATGTGTGCTCTCCATCCCGTTGTCAAGGCGTCGGTGTGAACAGGAGGAGAACGGGTACGAGTTGGCAAATCGGAATTCCTACCCTCAAGTTGGATCGTTGAAGCCACCACTCCAGGGTTGTCCAAGGTAGAGTGAAGGTCGAAATCCGGTCTTCCCAAGAAAACTGTGGGAATCATACTTCCTTCCTGAATCAGTGCATGGGACTGGTCCTCCAGGAACCCAGAGGAGACCATATGATGAGAACACACGAGTCCAAAAGTCTTATGATGGAGTAGAGTTCTCGTGCTGAAATGTTCGTCACATGGCGGAGACCAGTCAATGATAAGTTGAGTTTCAAGATCTGTTCTGTGGGAGGGGCGAATCGGGAAGCTGTCCTATCGATTTCCACTCCGAAGGACAGTGCGGCTGGAATCTTGAGTTAAGAGACCTAGATGATGGAAAGCGAGAGGCTGAAGTGACAATCCTCTTGAAGAAGCTTCGCCGACACGTTCCGAAAGATGCAATCGTCCAGATAAGCGTGGGTTTGAATACGGTAGCTGTGAAGGAAGCCTACTATTGGACGAAGAACAGACGTGGATACATGTGGAGCTGTTGATAGGCCAAAGGGAATCACTTCGAAGTGGTACATACTTCCTCCTGACATAAATAGAAATAGGTGAAAGATGGACAGGTGAAGGGGAATATGGAGGTGTGCATCATCTGACCTTGAAACCTCCTCTTCTGTTGGAACGGCCTCCTCTTGCACGATTGTCAAAGGGTCGTCTTGCCGTGAAGTCTGCTGTTAACATTGAGAGACCGTCTGTTGGCTGCTGCCCCGGCTGGTAGCGGGGGAAGGGGAGCCCCGGCATCTGGTCGAAAGGAAAGGACCCTTGTCTTGTAAGGGTTCTTCTCCCCCGTTCCTTGGCCACGAGAAGCTGCCGGTTTAGGTTGAGCCTGAGGTTTGACCTTATTCTGTAACTCGTGAGCCAGAACCAGAAGCTGGTTGTTGAACAATGATGCAGAGTTGTGTAAATGGAGGATCCGCAGCCGATTGACTATGCTGACTCGCGTAACTGTTCATTGGATTTGACAGCCTCAACTGAAGGCATTGTTGGAGGTGAGAGCGGGATTGTATCGAGTGGCCATTTCAAAGAAATGAAGCGCAAAACATTTGTCGAAGCTTTAACACATCTGTACCTAACGGATGCTGAGACAATTGTGCAGGGTAAGTGTGGAAAGGCCTACTAGGAATCAGTAGAGCGCCACATGTGGAGCCAATGAACCTTCTTAAAGTTTTTAAATTGCTTTGAGCATTGAAGGATTAATATTTAAGATATTTAGCATAAATCTAAAGGTGAGTATTTTGGATTAAAGTGAATATGCAGATTTTGTTTCTTTAATTGCAGAAA
This sequence comes from Lithobius niger, assembly GCA_023313725.1. Classification (NCBI taxonomy): domain Eukaryota; kingdom Metazoa; phylum Arthropoda; class Chilopoda; order Lithobiomorpha; family Lithobiidae; genus Lithobius; species Lithobius niger. The sequence continues at coordinate 34,872 of JAHWFP010099250.1, read as the reverse complement.
GTTATTTAGTATTCATGCCACACTGACTAGGCAGTCATACCAAGGCAAAGTTCTGTAAAAGCCACTTGTGCCTCACCAATGTTTTTCATTTCTTTCAAAAACAAAAAAAAAAAACGGGCGAGCCTAATAAACCAACTTCTTTTTAAATGGCTTGAAGTAATGTTATTTCCCACTTTAAACCAAAATGAGGTAGAGAGTAAAAGTAACGGATAAAGAAAATGTCACAACTTTGTGTTGACCTAAAAAAAAAAGAAACTTGGTAGCATTTCGTAATAATAATAAAAAAGTTAAAATTTCTATTAATACATCTGAAAAATAAAAATACCAATGGCTTAAATTTAATTGTAATCAATGTGCAATGAAAATGAAACTCAGTTACCCTAACATTAACACAGTTAGGGTGTTAACGTTAGGGTAACTATATACTCCAGTTATCCATGAATTTCATCCTGGTCTCAATACGAGGAGCTACTTCGAATTTACTGTATCTACAACACTAATTTAAATTTTGTTATAGTAGTAACTGTTTTAGTTATAGCTTTTTTTTTTTATTTGCTAAACCACCAGTAAACCTTCAAATTTGGGGAGAGCAGGATTTGAATGGTTAAATTGAACGTTTGCATGAAACCGAGTGCCCCAGTGGGATAATGGAGGAGTCTGCCTCTTCTTTTCACCAACAATTAATTTCCTTAACTAAATGCAAGGGTTAGGTCCATACAACTAATAAGTGCAGGGTAGGCTTCGGAGTGCCAGCTAGGGTTTTTTTTTTGTCACGTCATAAAATAACGATTGCCTACACAATAACTCAAAATTATCCGTTAGGCATTAACTGCCAACTGCTTACAATACTTCCACCATTTGGTCATATTCATCCATTTAGTCAGAAAGAGGTTTTGTAGTGGGCGAATCGGGATGTATAAGAGATGTTGAATTAATGAATGAATACTGCAGTACTACTATATTCCAGGCAATTTAAAAACAGGCAGGGGAACTTTACGTATTACGTATTAAAAAAAGAACATTTTGCCGGCCCCCAGCCAGGCCGGCTAAAAATGGTTTCTTTTGCTGAAAAGTACAATACCTGTCAATTTTAGCATTGTTGTCTCAACGATGCTGTCCTTGCCTTGAGATTTAAGTTCTCGATGGCCGCCTCAGCTACCCGATCGCACGTGCGCGATCCTCCCTATAAAGATGGAAACTCTCGTGGGTTTGCCATCTCTATGTCTCAAGTTATGTCAAAGGTGACACCTGAGGGGAAGCAGGGTGGGCCTGAAGGTATTGTATTTTTCAGCAAAAGAAACCATTTTTAGCCGGCCTGGCTGGGGACCGGCAAAATGTTCTTTCTTTATGCTGCAAAGTACAATACCTGTCAATTTTAGCATTGACAGGCTGACCTCATCAAATTAGGTGGCGGGCACCTTTGACTGAGTACCCCGGGGTGCTGAGGCCGGCATTTGTGTCTCGTCTGGAAGGGTTGAAGGAAGATAGTTCCCGAGCCACACGAGACAGATTCCTCTACAAGTTTACGCATTTTTTTTTTCTTTTAAACTGAGGAAAAGAAGGTGGTATGAAAATAAGAGAATCTGTGTTTTACCTTTTCATGTCGAAACATAATGATGACATCACAGTATGTGGCTTGAGTTCCGAGGTTTTGAAAGTGGTGTTTGAAGATTTTTTGTTCTTCCTTTCTCTTCTATATATTTTTTTTTTTTTTTTGAAGGGTGAGGATCACAAGGTATGGATTGGACCACAGTGGTGAACGGAGTAAGACATGGTTGTGCGGAGGTTAAGTTCACAATGTCAATTGATAAGAAGTGACGTAATATTGAGAGCGGCCTTGGGTTGGTCGGAAGCTAGGATTAAAATTTATTTTAAGTGGTGTGGGACCCAAGGCCGAGACGGAGGTTCGTAATTTTTAGTGTGGGGTGTTGTGGATCCCGAAATGGTACCCCTTCGCTTTGTGGCGACAGAGATCACATAGCAGTTCTGACGTCCTGTGATTTGAGATTTGCGTCATAAGGGGGTGTAAAGGTGTGAAGGCTTCGGCGTCGTCGAATTGCCAAAGGGAAAACGAATGGATTGGGAGGTCCGTGATGTTAGTGGTGAGAGAGTCCCAAGCCTCGGACAAGTTGGTGTGGAGCATGAGGCCGGAATTGTCAAAATTGGTGTTGGTGGAAGAAGATTTGTTTTTGAGGGGTCCGTAGTGGGGGGTGGCGACAACGGGTCTCGAAGGAAAGGAAGAAATTGGTAGCCTGGGGTCTGTTGGGCGAAGGTCCAAAAGAGGGTGTCGGAGCCAGTTGGGTCGTTTGTAGGACGGCCTGCAGTGTTTGTCCAAGGTTAAGCCGGTTAGGAACCATGGAGCAAAGATGACTGGTTCGTACTGACCTGTGTGGGGTGGTGGGGATGACGGGCGGGAATCACGTTGTGAACCCGGAGAGGGAACCGCTGAGGAGTTTAGTAGTTTCAGGTTTTCAGCCCTGAGAGTGGTTACCTGGGAGGTCAAGAGATCAATGTGGGTTTAGGTTGCATCGAGGAGAGGTTTGATCTTTTCATAGTTCTTGACGAATTGGCGCTTGGCCCTTTCGTTGAGGCGAAGTTTATGTTTGAGAGACGTGAAAAGTTTAACATGATCTATTGCTGGAGGGGTTTCCATGATGTCAGAGGAGTGTGCAGTCTGAACGGGGTGATCACGGTGTGTTAAGTCGAGGGGGTTGGTGTCCGGTGAGTCCGGAATCATGGAAGGTTTCCGAGGGGAGCTGGGCGTCATCGGGATGATGTAGGGTTCGTTGGCCGGTACGTCATCAGTGCAGCATGGGGCTTCACCAAGGGGTGAGGACGGGGTGTCGAGACCCGGGGAAAGCGGCGTGGGAGACGGCCCAGTACGTTTTACCGGAGATTCCATAGGTGAGGAATTGTCTTCAGAAGTTACGGTGGATGGGGCCGCAGAGGAGTGTTCGATGGGCTCCCTGAGCCAAGAGGCGTTGGAAGCCGGAGAATCAAATAATGGCATTTCATATTTACCGGGCGTCACCGGAATTGAAAGGAGCGTGTTTTTGGTCAAAACAGACGTGAGAAGGGGTGAAGAACTTGGGTGCGGAGAAGTTGAAATTGTGGCACTGGAAGACAATTTGGGTGGACCATCCATCTTAATCGTCTTGAGGTGGTGATTCCTTTGGTTCCGTTGGCGTTTACGAAGTGCCGAAGCTTGGTGAGATATGGCGATGGTGCGCCATTCGGCCAATGGGATGGAGACGCACGTAGGACATGGCAGGTTAAAGTAGTCGCAATTTCGATGGAATTGGCACACCGTGCAATGGGGGTCACGGCGTGCCGGATTCCGGAGGCCTGGGCAGGAGCATGATCCTGGGTTATCGATTAGGGGCAGTCTTCCCAAGAAGGAGTCTTTTTCCGGGCAAACTTGGGCCTGTTTCATCTTCACCATGGTCGAAAAAGCAGGGTGCAGGGAACGCTAAGGAGCAGCGAGTGCGATGCGAGAACTGGCGGGAAAAAACCCCGGAAACGACAGTGGACGAAGGGAGCCTCGATATGGGGACGTAGACTTCCGGTTGTGGGGAGAGTGACGTAGCGGGAACGACAGAGGTTGAGGGCAAAGGTCGGTGCGAAGGCAGTACGGAGATGGCCTGGTGAGGGGGAGGGGGGGGGGGAGCTGTGGAAGCTCGGTGGGGTGGTAATGTTGGATGAGAAGGGCTGACCGGGCCTTAGGATTGAGTTTGGCGGGTAGGCATGTGGCGGCGAGCAATGCTGCGTTTGGGTTGTGATGGACGACGGGTCGGGCGGTGAGTGTCGTTCCGGAGAGAGCGAGCGACGTTTGGCGGAGGTTGCTCATGGCGGCTTGGCCAGGGAGAGTTTTTCCTTTTTTTTTTTTTTTGGTGGCACGAAGGGCTTGTCGTAGCGACGGTAGATCGAGTGAGGCGGGGGGCGACAAGCGCTGGCCCGGGAGGGGTGGAGAGTCAGCCGGTGCGACAGCGGGTATGACGACGGCCGGTGTCGGATAGGTAGACGGCATGAGGCCGGGCGGGTGGCTAACGGTTGCCCCAATCGAAGTGAGTATGACACCTCTGAGTGGAAAGGGTGGGTAACGGGTCTGTCGTGTTGTGGGTGAAGTGATCCTGGAAATCAATAGGAAGAATCCTTGGTGATCATAGCTTGGTGCGTAAACAACAGCCGTTGCCAGGACGGTCGGGGCGTGGTAAATTGCCGTGCGAGATGGGGGCGACACCGGGAGAGATGACTGCTATCTTCGAAACGAAGGGAGGCTAAAAGGTAGTGTCGTGGGGTGTAAATAAATTCGAGAGATGTAAAGAAGGGAGCTACTAAGGTATCAAATAACAGTGACAACAGGAGGCAAAAGGGTGTTGTCGAGTCAGCAGGAATTTTAGTGTTCCCGGTGCTACCCGTAAGCTGCGATGACTACGAATGACCGAAACGACAGGCAACAAGGCGTTGTCGCGTCAGCTGGGAAGAGGTAGAAAAAATCCGTGAGCCGGGTATTCGTGGTGGGGCGGGAGCCAAGGCGGTTCCAATCCATCGTTGCGTCTGGAGGCTGTAAGGCGCTGTCGCGCCGGAAAGGACGAAGAAGAGTCCCGTTCCCAAGTGGGACGATCCCGGGAAACGACAGGAAGGGATCCACGATGACTTAATTCACCGCAACAACAGAAGGCTACGAGGCGGTGTAGGCTCGGTTGGAACGAAGAAGGGTGCCGTTCCTAAGTGACACGGTCCCGGGTGCTACGATGATTTCCATCCACCGTAACGACAGGAGGCCGCGAGGCGCTGCCGTGTCGGCCGGGACGAGGGAGAATGCCGTTCTTAAGTGGGGCGATCCCGGGAGACGACGGGAAGGGAGCCAAGATGACTTCAATCCAGTGTTACGACGGGAGGCCACGAGGCGCTGTCGTGCGGACTGGGACGGAGAAGAGTGCCGTACCAGAGCCAGGTTATCCCGGGGCTTGATGGCGGTTGAAATGACTTCAGTTTGCTGCAACGTAGGAGGCCACGTTGTCGTATTGGTTGGACGAAGGAGGGTGTCGTTAAAAGTGCGACACGCCTGGTTGTTACATCGCGCAAGGACCAGCGTAGCGACAGGAGGCCGTGAGGCACTGTCGTGTTGGTTTGGAAGAGAGAGACGAAGGGGGGCCATGATGATTTAAGTTCACCGAAGCGACAGGAGATCCCAAGGCGTCGTCGTGCCAGCAGGGATGAGGAAGACTGTCGTTCCGAAGTGGGGTGGTAATGAACTTTTGCGATGATAATTGGGCGTGGAGCACTGTCGTATCGGTTGGGTCGTGCAGGGGACGCCGTTCCTGAGGACGATTACCGAAGAGGATGAGGAGGGCACGGTGGCGGGGTGCGATGACATCAGTTCACCGTAACGACAGGAGGCCTTCGGGCCCAGTCGTGCCGGCTGTGGGGTGCCGTGATGGTACGCACTATCGGAACGACAGGAGGTTACAAGGTCGAAATGAGGATGGCGACCGAGAGTGTGGCGATTCCGGGAGACAACGGGAAGGGAGCCACGATGACTTCAGTCCATCGGAACGACAGGAGGCCACAGGACACTGTCGTGTTGGGGAGGTTACAAGGTCGTAATGACGATGGCGACCGAGAGTGGGGCGATCCCGGGAGGCAACGGGAAGGGAGCCACGATGACTTCAATCCATCGAAACGACAGGAGGCCACAGGACACTGTCGTGTTGGGGAGGTAATCCAGACGGCATGACGATTCGCGTCGGGAAAAGAATTGCCGATCGAGGCTTTGAGGGAGAGTGGGCCCGAACAGTGAGCCGGACGAGACGAATGATTCCAAGGCAGCAGCAGAAGCCGCGACGGCGGCTTGAGACAAAGAGATGGCAAACCCACGAGAGTTTCCATTTTTATGGGGAGGATCGCGCACGTGCGATCGGGTAGCTGAGGCAGCCATCGAGAACTTAAATCTCAAGGCAAGGACAGCATCGTTGAGACAACAATGCTAAAATTGACAGGTATTGTACTTTGCAGCATAAAGAAATTGCCATTTTCAAACCTCCCTCCTCCTCCTCCTCTCGTCATCAATTGCTTAACCTCCTCCAATATTAAGTCGTTCTTAACTTGATCCATCTCCCCACTGGAGGTGCTATTTTCTGTATATTCAGTTTTCTACAGACCTTTTTTTTACGTCACTGACTGCCTACCCCCCTGTCAGCAATCATCATCAGGAGGCAAATTATATTGCATAATTCAACTTTGCTGTCATGTTCATTGGGAAATGACTAAAATTTTGTTTTACATCCACCTCTTGTTCACATACAAGCTTTATAGATAATATAATAGTGGTGGTGGGTGAGAGCAGCTTGAATCAATATAGAATAAGTGGCTGTATTCAATATTAGAGTAAGGTCAAAAAGTTTTCCAGTGCTAACTTTGTACAATTCTTACATTTTTTCCGGGCAACCCACAGGACGCCCCATTATTCCACCTTCCACAATAAATCGCACTACGTCAGAATTCTTCATTGTTGTGTATGGCTGTGCTGCTCGGGTTACCATTTCCCAAAGTACAATGCCGTAAGACCTAAAATGAAATACACAAACACCAATTAATACACACTAAAATAAACACATAAATATGTTTATTATGTTTACATTTTATTATGTCACATTAATATTTAACATTTATGTTAAATATTGAATTTAATTTTTTTATTTTATTATGTCACATGCACACATGATTTTAATATTGCTTTAACTTGATTATGTTTATCGTCCTAAGGCATAAGCACCAGAAGAAGGAAAATGTGTACTCCTCTCCAGGGCGAGTATAAATTATTGTATTTTACCAGATTTTCCTGCTGAAAATGAACTACAGAAAAACTGTAGAAATGGAATGAAACTGCAGTTTAACTGCAGATTCGACGGCAACCACAAAAAAACCTTTCTTTAAACTGCAGTTTGTGTGAAATTCAACAAGCTAACTTAAAAACTGCAAAATAACTAGTTACACTGCTGGGAAGGTTAGGTACAACTACGATAACACAAAAATGGCAGAAAACTGAGGCTCGAAAACCAACAGTATGGGCATCACAAAACTCTGTATGCCAACGCGAGTCCCCCACGCCCACCCCACACATTTTAAGCCTGTCCATTCCGCAGGTCCATGTAGTTTTTTCATACGTATTTTTTCTCAGACAAAATTTTCATTAATAAACAGAACAGGAAGCCAAATGGGCTCGACTAGTGATCAATTAAATAGGGAATGGAAAAGATTTACATTAATTTTAATTGTTAGTTACCGAATTCTCTGAACAAATTATTCGCGCAAAGTCTATTTGTAACAATACTGACTAACATTATACAGTGTGGCTCCTTTAAAAGAAATCTAGGAAAGTCTACCCTACTTTTAAAATTTTCATGTTGGCCATGGGACCACCACCTACAAAGTTTTGTACTAGTTGATGTTATGGTAATATGATGACTACCGCATCACTACCTTTAAATTATGCTCTAAATAAAATGACCGTAGTTTTTCAGTTATTTTGTTCCAAATGCCTGTTTTTCCGTGCTACACTCACTTTTTGCCAATCCGATCTGATACTGATATATTAATCGAATACTGAGAATCCGATACCGAATAGTTACTTTCTTTTTTTTTTTTCTTCTTCTAAAAATTGAAAGACAAGCAAACTTTATTTAGGAATTCCCGGACATTGTTTACGAAAAATTTTCAGTTTCGTTAATTTGTTGATAATTGTCTTGCTCTTTTTGTCTGTTTTGGATCGGGTGGAAGAGGGAGACGACGTAAAGTGTATCGCTTGGGATTTGTGAAAGTAGGGATATTTTTTTTTTGGGGGGGGGGGGGGGGGTAAACTCGTACAAATTATTAGTTGCTCCTACAAAAAAATGTCTAGCTGCTGCCATTTGGAACATTTTTGTTTTTGCTAAATGACTTGTGACCAACTAGCTAAAATTAACTCCATTCGAAAGCTGTCGAAAAATGGTAAAATGGTTTATTTGAACATCAATTTTTGGCAAAATTATCGAAAAAATTAGATTTTACCGATAATGAAGAAATGGGTGAAAAGTGCACATTAACAGCAGCTGAAAAAAACTAAAAAACAATGGCAGTTACACTGCAGGTAATGCGAAGTTCAACAAGATAATACCAAACCTGTAAAATAACTACAGTTTTCAGCAGGCTAACTCAGAAACGGCAAAATAAATGCAGTTTACCAATGGTGAAAGTGACATTGTGTCACTTCTTAAATTATGAACAAAATTGTATGGTACAAGAAAGGGCTGGCATAGTGTAGAACAATTAATGCCAATTGACTGTTTAAAATCAAGCCAACAGTTGCATAACTTTATCGGATATCACAAAATACAAAACTTGGAACCATACACATTAACGCTTAGTGATTGGCTAGGTATATAAAGCCGGATGACAACATACATCATTTTAAGTAAAGTAAGAGTATATCAGGGAAGGTAAGCGTGCATGTTAAGAATAGAAATTTGTTACTGTGCGTGTACTGCCTAGATGCTAAGGTTAAGGTATGAATGGTAGCTGAAATTTATTTATGAATTTTTTTAATTTTATTTCCACCTGCAATTATTGGAAAAAACGGGGTTTTACCCCTAAAAGTAGTTTTTACTTATCCTAAAAT
>JAHWFP010099250.1:0-21213 GCA_023313725.1 Lithobius niger | reverse complement strand
GACTGGCACACAGGTAACCGCAACTACAATCCACCTAGAACAAACTAACGGGCTAGTATGAGAGCTTCTCTCATTTCCCCACTCCTGTTGCATGGTGAATCAAGGGTACTGCGCATCAAGCCAACCCATGAAATCACTGCCACAGTTTCTCTGGTGTCAGACAAAACACCACAACACAAATTGTAAAATCTGTACGATACTTGGTTGCAAACCAACTCACAAAAACCAAATTTCAACTTTTACTTCCAATCCGTACACCATAATCACGCCGACTGGAGTGATATTTGTCGACCCCCCCCCCCTCGTTGCTGAGAGAGGTGAGGGTCTCTGCACAAACCAGTGCCCTACATTTATCAATGTGCAAAGTAAGCATAGGTGGCAGCTACCAGCCATAACATCATGATCAATCGCACATGTGGGGAAGGGTGAGGGATGTCTCCCCCCCCCCCCCGTCCATGATGGATGGTCTGCGTCACCTTCAGCGCATCGTCCATTCACACGCTCCTATGCACCAAAACCTACAACACCCGAATGCACCAAACAAATTAAGAAATAAAATTTAAAAATAAATAATTAAAAAATTTTAATTTTAAAAACAAATAAATGCCCCGATATACTCCACGCCCCAGCTTTATACGGACGAATCGGGCAACTGGCACAACTAGCACTGTTTAAAATTGTAGTTGTACCTATAATCAAGAAATTTTTCATTTCACTTTTCTATAAATTCTTGTTAAAGTATTTTGCGCAACTATCACAACCTGCAACATTCAAAATTGTAGGTGTGCCTATAATCAAGAACCATTTCTCTTTTTCTATAAATTCCTGTTAAAATATTTTGGACAACTTTCAAAATTGTAGTAGTACCTATAATCAAGAAATTTTTAATTTCACTTTTTCTATAAATTCTTGTTAAAATATTTTGGGCAACTGGTACAACCTGCAAAAGTGCAGTTGTCCCTATAATCAAGAAAATTTCCATTTTTTTATTTTTCTCTAATTCTTGCCGAAATATATACCGTACCGCATTCAGTACGATGATTTTCAAATAACCACTATCATCACACGTTCAAGTAGACCTGCGAAAAATTCGCATGCCACTGGCTGTCCGCAGCCCCTGCCAATGACAGCCAGTGTCCAGGACCGGACAGCCGCAGTCCCGGACTGGTAGTCCGGACCGGACAGCTGCAGTCCGGACTGGTGGTAGTTCGGCAGACTGTCGACTCGGTGTCGAGTCTGCCGACTGTCCCAGTGACATGTAGTCCGCCCATGTCCGCAAGAGTCGTGGACCCTGGGACTGGGACTGGTGAGGACTGCCATCCACCCCCCGATGACGGGAGTAGCGGTACGAGTTCAGCACCAACAGATCTACGCCAGAGGACCGACTAACCGCCCTAGGGTGTGACCCGGGCTAGCTATAACGGTCGTGGCCGTGTCTGTGTTACCAAATCCGACCCGTCGTTTCCTTAGGTTAGGAAACGCAGCGTCAGTCACATTACCTGCAATCCCATTCAGCAGCGTGGCCTCGCAACCCGGACTGCCTGCGTTTGCATGCGTGAAACCTTTGATCCACCGGACACTGCCGGACATGGACACCAACGGACACTGCCGGACGTGGACACCGACGGACACTGCCGGACGCGGACACCGACGGACACTGCCGGACGCGGACACCGACGGGTCCCATGCAGTCCCAGACTCATTTTGCCCGTGTAAACACTATACACAACGACTCGTCGCCGCAATTATCATCACCACATTTCACAAAGCACGTAAAATGGCAAGCAAACGTGCAAACTACTATAAATAATGACACACGGCGACGTAAAACAAAGACGAACGTGGTTACGTTTGACGATAAACATCGCCAATGGGTGCCGTTCGCGCCCAACTTCCTTTGTCCCATTCTGCTGATCCCAGAATCACCAGTTCTTGGCAAAACTGGCACCCTAGATCTTCCAACACTCCACATAATATCCGTAAAGACAGCAATCCTTCAGGTCTAGTCTTCTTTCGAATAGCCTTCCCTCTTCCCCGAAGCAGGAACAACGATTACAATCCGCCATTTAAGGCCTATTCGGCTGAGCGAAAAACGATGCGACGTTACTCGTCGCGTCCCAAACAAACTATGACGAGTAGAGGTGGGCGCGGGTCGGGTAAACCGCGGTTCGATGCGGTTCCGGGTCGGGTCGGTTCCAAAAAAAATAATTACTGCGGTCTGCGGGCAGCTGCGGGGCTGAAAAATAAAATTACGTGTGGTTTCGGGTAAACTTCGGGTGAACCGCAGCTAAAATAAATAACCACTGATAACCGCGTGTCGTAGAAAATGCGAAACAATCGTGGCTACTGGGTTTTTTTCCTTGCTTCCCTTCACCATGACAGCAAAGTCAATTGAGGTAGAAAATGCAAGACCCGAAATCGAAACTTCAGTGCGCCGACAATAGCAAATTAAACCGTACAAACATCAAAGAAGAGCAGGAAGGGGACGCACGCTGGCAAGACTTTTTTTAAACTTATTTTTAACTAACTAAAAAAATTTCTTTGAAGAACAAAAAATAATAATCAATTAAAGAACAAGAACGGCGTTTGTTGATTTATAACAATGGATTCGTGTGGCTTTCTTTTGTTTCCAACATTTTTTTTTCCGTAATCAAAGTCTTTGTTAGATTTGTATTTAGCGGTTAACCGCGGGTAAACCGCGTTCGGGTCAGTCGGGTCTCATTACAGCACACGTTTGCGGTTTCGGGTCGGTTCGGTTGTCAGTTCAGACATTGCGGTTCCCTGCGGGTCGGTTCCAGTTTCTGTAAATACGGGCAATTTCGGTTCCCAAAAATTGGACCCGCGCCCACCTCTAGTGACGAGTAGCGGGAAAGGGGCGCCGCCTAACGGCGGTCATGCGCCCCAGGGAGCGCCATTGCAAAGGCCCGGAATGCGTTTAAATTAAAGGTTGGGACGAAAGGCATTTCCAAACTTGGAAAGCATAAATAAAATACAGGTAAGTATTTTAGGATAGTAGTAAAAACTGAAGTTTAACTGCCAAAATTATTGTCAAAAATCTACCAAGCATTACGTCCGCACCACGATGGCTACAATTCTATACACCACATTCTATAGTCTACACACCACATTTAAACTTGAATGGGCCACATTCTTTGAACCGACTTAGTTGCTGACAAATTCTTTTCTATTTAATTGATATTTACCATTGTTGTGATTAACCATATTTTCATACATTATAACCTCTTTATAACAATAACCTCATACAAAGATACGAACCTACTATATTGTCAAGTATAGGAAAAATTCCGATAATTGTAGACATTCCTTAAATTTCACCGAAAATTTTGTGAACATCATCTACAGTCTTAGTTTTTGTAATTTTAATGTTGCTTGATGATGAAGGCATTCCTAAACAACAAGGCAGCGCAGCACCTGCGGTATTTTTGAGGAAAGCGCACGCTTTAATTTAAACCCCGATTTAAACCGCGTTAAGCCTACGACAATAGGTCAGCATGCATGCAACAAAGAACGAATCGTGCTGCCGTTCTTTTGCTCAGAAAACCTGACGAACAATTTTTAATGGCTGTTGTCTGAAAGAAGTATTCGTCATTGAGTTTTCGTTGCATGAACATTATGAAGGGCTTCAGAATCGAGTAACAAAATCCATGCAACAATGTTTACGCAAAGATGTCATTATTGACAGAATTGATATTCCTTGTTTGGTGGAGGGGGATTCATTGTTGAGTTTTCGTTGCATGAATGGTGATACGGTACTTCAGAATCGAGTAACAATTTATAAACACGAGCGAGAACCCTTGTTGGCTAACTGGGTTATTTGTCGTTGAGTAGCCTATGGCTTGTGTGATGACAGATGTCTCTGAAATCTTGAAACTGTGATGCGGTATGACAATAGGTGTAATTACAGGACGGAGAGAGACATGGGCTTGATTAGCGATAAGATAAATAATTTGGTTTAGGTTTAATTGAAAAGCTCCACATTCAACAAATAAGTAAACAATAACTGGCAGGAATGCACATTGGTTGGGAGGCAACCGTCATCGTGTAGGGTGAAAGCTTGTAACTTCATCAATGGGTTTTGTTAAAATCAGTCAGTGAAACCAAAACAACGGGACAGAACTACAGTCCGATGTAATCAGAGGCAACCTAGTCGAACCTAAACACCTGATGAAGACGAATGAGTTGCGTTTCCAAATAGAAATAATGTTCGTCGAAAATAATCCGGGCGGTGATTCTTCACCCTGAAGGTAGCAGGGAAAGTTATAGTAACACTCGACCAGTTTCTGGAAAAACAAATGTGTCCGTTCTCTCTTGAAGATGCACCAATTCGCTTTGACGAGTCTCTGTCGCCAAAGTCAGCAGAAACGCTGTCTTTTTGGGTATTAAAGATGGCTCATAGACGCCATGTTCAAAAGTTCATAGGGAGCTGCAGAAAGGCTCGCAAGCAGCAAGGGCAGATTCCGGTTGCAAATAATACACCGAACTTGGGATGAGCGTTTTAAAAGCCCGAACCAACCGGGAAGAGTACTTTGCTTTCTATTATCATAGAGTTGCTAGTACAAAAAAAGCACCAAATTAATTGCTAACCTGTAGCCTTTTATAGCCACTGGAGAAGGCCCTTTCTGAAAATGGTGTTCTAGAAACGACTGATCGGATGGGTCAACTTTTGAGTCAGCAAGCCATAAAAACCATTTCTTCCACTTAGTTTCATATATCTTCACCGTTGAAGGCCAAAGACAGAGCAACAGGCGAGCCACCACCGTGGAAGAGAAATCGGCACCTTCTAAAACCGATCAAGAGTATCCACTCATGAAAATGTAGGCTTTCCAATTTGGGGTGTAGAGTCTTGCTGTAGTGTTTAGACAGAAGATCTGGAACGAGCGGCAACGGGACTAGAGCCTCTTTCGCCAGCTTCAACTATCAGATCAGGAAACGTTGTAGCACCAGACAACGTACTTTCCTCCAGGATCTTTGGCCATGGATGGGTGAGGCCTAACGCCCACAGCTGCAACAAATTCGTCGCCCGTATCCGAACCAGTCACCATCTTCTAGTCCTCATGTGTAACACGGATTATCACCAAACATGGATTATCTTTAAATTGACTACATAAAGAACCAGACTTGGAAACTTTATGTCTACGAGCCTTCCACCGAATTTGATCTATATTTGGATCGCCCTCTGGTCAGATTTCTTGCACATTTTACAGATCTTACGAATCGTTAATTCCGAATGATCAACACAAATTCGACATGGGTTAGTAATAAAGTCATAATTTCTTCACTTCCCATAGGCGGGATATAGGTCACCAGGGATCTTCAAATGCAAACACGACACCACCTCTTCCAACGCAATGTCTACAACATCCTCAACGGGCAAAAAACAACCGAAACGAAATAAATAATGTCAGAGCACTGACATCAAATCTTCCTAATCGATGCCCAAAGCGATTGGGGAGTCAATCGTATCTGTGAGTCGTGCTGGAAAGGAAGCATACACAGTGCCATTTAGTGGGAAAGCCATGCAGAACTTTGTTTATAATGGATTTCTTACAAGTTTGGGCAATTGAGCATTAAATTAAGTGTTTTAAACTAGGTCTCATGGGAAGAATTTTGCAAATAGTCAGAAAAATCAGAAAAACTATTTCTTTTGAGTATAATACTGCAAGGCTTAGGCCTACCATACACTACGAACAGTGTAAATATTAGATAATTATTTTACCTTGCCTAAACCTATATGATTTTTTTATTGTTAGGCTTTGTAAATAAATCTGCCGCTTCCGCCAATAAGGGGGCAAGTGCCAAAAAGTAAATTTTTCAGGAGAGCAAAAAAACACTAAGGTCGTAAATTTACGCTTTAGTGTCAAAGTAACCTTGCAGACTTATGCATTCCAATACTAACTACTATTCTAGTATAACACTAATGCTCCATTCAAGCATTAAAAACGCAATTGATGTTTTTATACAAAATGCAGAATAATAATGGGGTAAGTGCCCATCAGTACTCTCTTTTGGGTTAACATTGCAATTTTTTAATCTTCCATGGTTACTACTCGTTTAATAATAATAAGTTTACCTAAATACACAAATGTATTAGGATGGAAATAAAAGGACCAGGAACCCAGTCACTTATATTACTCCATAAAATAGTCATGTAGCAATGGCATCGCCACATTACCGAATATAAAAAACGACAAAAAAATATAACTAAAACTATCCTAGACCACCGTACAGAAGTCACGTCAGAAAAAAAAAAGCTAAAATTACAAATAATTATATTTATCTGCAGCACAATGCTTAGCTAGCCTATTTTTAAAAATTACTAAGTTATCGGATCCGACGATCTTAGGTGGGAGTTTATTCCATGCCCGCCCAGCACGCAACAAGAAAAAATGATGCCTACAGTTCAAAGAGGCCTTCTTCCAGTCAAAACCCAACCGATGGCCACGAGTGCGCAAGTTAGGCTTCGTGGTGATCAAAGGTGGTCCCTCCCCCTGATAAGGGCACTCGCGAACAAGCCTGTAGCAAGTATGTAGATCGACTAGATTGCGTCGAAATTGGAGACTCTCCAAAGATAAGTACTCCAACCGCTCAGCATATGACCTGCCCCGCATGCCAGGCAGAATCCGTGTAAATTTACGCTGGACATTTTCGATCCTCCTGATATCTTGAACCAAGTAAGGAGACCAAACAGCTGAGTTGTACTAACAATGGGCCGTACGTAGGTCTTAAAAACCTAAGTAAGAGTAAGCGCATCACAATGGGGAAAACATTTGCAGACAGCGTAGGCCCGCTGATGTCCCCGGGCTGCAACAGCAGCGCAATGATTAGAAAAACTAAGGTTATCCGTTACAAGGATACCAAGATCACGATGCTGACTAACAGTAGCTATATTCACACCACCAAGATGATAATTCACAGGGAGCTTGCTGCAGATCGACAGTGCAGCACATTTGTCAGGCGCCAAAGGCAACTGCCAGTTAACCGACCATCGGCGGATGGCATCCAGGGCAGACTGTAGAGAATTTGAATGCTCTTTACAAGTAATGAGGCGTGACAGCTTAGAATCATCAGCAAACAAATGAATGAAGCAGTCAACAACCTCCTTCGGTAGGGTATCAATGAAAATAAATAGTAATGGGCCCAGAACGCTACTATGTGGCACACCACTAATCACGTCAATTGGCTTGGATAAAACATCGTCAACCCGAACTCGCTGTGTTCTACCGCTAAGAAAACTGCGAATCCATTCAAGGATGGGGCCACCGACACCCACACTCTGTAGCCGAAATAACAATTTATGGTGTGACACCCGGTCAAAAGCACGTGCAAAATCCAGATAAAAACGTGGAAGGGGCTGTTCACGTCAGCTGCCTGGGTCCAGTAATCAAGGCAACGCAATAACTGAAAAACAGAGGCCCTGCCAGCCAAAAAAACCAAATTGGTTATGAAAAACATTGTGATTGGTAAAATAATCTTTAAGTGCCTTACTCAATATACATTCAAGTAGCTTACATGCAATACAAGTAAGAGAAATAGGTCTGTAATTACAAACCTTACTAGCATCCCCTTTTTTAAAGATTGGGGTAACCACAGCAGTCAACCAATCCGTGGCAGCATACCATCGCTAATAGACTTATTAAAAATTAGGGAAAGAGGGTAAGTAATAACGTTAGCTAGCTTAACATAGATCATTGCTGGCAAGTTGTCTGGCCCAGGTGCACTCTGTGGATTTAGAGTTTTAATTGCAGCAAGAACATCGATGGTAAGTACATGTAAATCTGTGAAGGCTGGTGTCAATATTTCCGCATCACCAGGTCTAACTCCATTGTCCCTAGTAAATACTGAGCCAAAGCATTTGTTAAAGAGCTCAGCTCTATCCTCTGGATCAGTAAGCAATTCAGTGCCACACTCCGAACGTAACGGAGGAAGAACTTTATGTGGATTTAAATTTTTTCTGATATATCGGTGGAGAACAGTACGATCTTTGGCAGCAATTGCGCTTGCGCTAAGTTCCTGTTCCCGGTCAATCCTTTTTGCTACCTGACGATAAATCAGCGCACAGGTTTTATAGGTTGCCAGTGATAAATCATCCTTATTTTGAAGATTAAAACCCTCCTGAGGGTGTTGATTTGATTTGTGTTTGCACGATGTTTTTCTAACATTTGTATAGCGTTATCATGCACAGATGCCATTTTTGTCGTTGTTTTAAGATGGCACTTACCCCCATACTGCTTGCAAGAGCCTAGCAGAAAACGGCACTTACCACCTTATTGCTTGCAAAAGTAACCACTGAAGCTAACGACATCTAGCAGCGCCAAATACAAACGCACTATAGCTTCGAAACGAAGCACGGAACTTTTGTTTTCGATTCACTGAAAGTTGAGTATAATTACGGAGCAAGTGCCAGCACAAAAATATCAATTTTGGTCGAAAATGGCACTTACCCCCTTTTGTATATACCCTTCACAAAACAAGATGTGTTTCCGAGTTGAAAATCTATTTCGAAATACATACATGATGAATGATGATTCTACCAGAGAACTTGTTCTCGCAGGAGAATCGTAAATTCTCCCAAGAAGAATCCGACGACGCTGCGTTAGTTATATTTGGGATGTCCCGCTTGCAAACAGCGCCTTAACCCCTATTTACATAAAAATTAAACCGAATTTATTCCAACTACGCATCGAACTACATCAGTTCCGGTTTCCTCCCTTCCACCTCCACGTGCCTGAATCCTCACTATCCTCTTGCCTTATACAGTGGTGAACGACCTGCGCCAGTGGAGGCGGGTGGGCGATAAAACTAACACAGCATTGTCGCATTCTACTTGGAGAACTTAGATACTCCTGTGAGAACAAGTAAGGCTGTACCGAACGAGAATTTTTCAGCCGAACCGACCAAACCTTAAATAAGCCGAGCACCAAACACTTCCGAACCGAACAAAAATGTACCAAACCAATCTAAACTAAAATGTAAAAGAACTCAGTTCATAATGATTCATCAAAGCACAAGTTTCTTAGCAAATGTAGGATGTTGAAACTCTGTTTACATAAAAAAAATCTCCACTACTTTTACATTTTCCCTTATAACTTCTTAACCGGAAAGCTGGCAAAAAAAAAAAAAAAAAAAACCTTCAAAACGGTGTATTCTAACACCAAAATCCGTCGATTAGAAGTGAAAATATGTTCGGTTTGGTATTTTGCGTTTGAAAGACCGACCACCGAACCGAACACCCTCTGTTCGGCCATGTTCGGTTCGGTACAGCCTTAGGCGAAAGTGACAGAAATTATAACTATAAATGAGATTAATTCTGAAATCTGTCATAAAGAGGTTATATTGTACTACGAACCAAATTCACAGACCATTTTAGTCCAATAACGACATTCCCATTTTCAAGCTGTTTTCCAGCATTCAATTTCGGCTTTGCAAATTTAAGGCTTTTTAAGGAACAAACTAACTTATATTGTTGAAACAAACATACAAGGTGGTAGGGATCGACCGAGTCCGGATATATCCGGATCCGGCGCCGGATAATGCGGTATCCGGCAAGATCCGGATCCGGCCATTATATTGAGCCGGATACCGGATGCAACACAACCAAAACATGTCGCCGTAAACATGTTGCATGTCTCGGTAAAATAAATCGACGTAAAGTAACTAAGCGATCTACGTGTATAAAAAATTGCAGATGTAATAATTACAGTGTAAATTAGTGCACAAAAATATACTTGAGATAATCGTATTAGGGTTTCATAACTAAAAAAAAAAGTTGAAGTTCGACTACATAAATGCGCTTACGAAAATATTCATCGTCCGTTGCAGTACATGGGATACCTTGAAACGATGGTCCTCTGGTTATTCTTCCATTACAGTGTTGTTTACTGCTTCCGAAATCATTTTTTTAAAGTTTTTAATACCGTAGAAGTAGTTTAAAGTTGTTTTATTCCTAATTTATATTCGCTATCGGTGATAGTTTACGGCCGCCAATCCCCGCCATCGCGCTCCCACTCTCTGCCGGCTGTCCGTAAATAGACGCGAACGTGCTAGCATCAATGGCTGTGACCTTGACTCGCTTCGCGTGACGTCACTTGCGACTGGCCCCCGTCGCGATAGTGATCACGTGCTATACCAGAGCCCCCTAAGAAAGGAAGGCCGAGTCAACCGTAGCTCCCGTAATGCTGGAAAACGCGCACAGTAAGTCGCTACAGTTCGCCGCAGGAGGGCGCTCCTGGCATGTGCCACTTCAGCGCTAAGTTAGCATTCGCGGCTGCTAGTTTTTTCGACTTTTAGCGACTAGAAACAGACAGTAGCTACCTAAATCAAGTTGATATTTTAAGTAAAAGCTTAAATTAAATCCGAACAAAGAAAAACGTAAAGTAATAATTTAAAAAAATAAGAATTACTCTGAACAACAACTCGTACTTCATTATTAGTCCTTCACTGATTTATAATGACTGCTTTAAATTGTTAGAAATCAAGCTATGTCAGTGACTTTAAATAATTCGACAGTTTCATAATTTTGTGCACAAAATTTACTTCAATACCCAGAATAATACGAGAATTAAGCAGACAGATACACCCAAAACTACATTTCATTTGAAAAAAAAAAATTATAGGCGGAAACGGAAACATATTTTATTGCACACCTGAAAGTTGGATTAAAAAGTATTAAAAATAAAAGTAGGCATAAATTGCCAACTCACTTTGTAGGTCTAATGCCCAAGAACGGTTTTTTTTTTGAGAGGGCCATGTCTTTTTAACTTGTTTTCGACAGTTCCATTCCTACTGGTTTTCTATTTCAGCTTTATCTGTTTTTTTCATCTGATTGTTGTCATTTGCTGCTCAAGTTGTGCAGAATAATGGATAAATATTCGTCCCGTCAGACTGAGAGAAACGATAAGTGTAAATGTATATATTAGTTTTTTTTTCTTCACAGTCTGATACTTTAGGACTCAGCGTGACGTTTGACAGTTCCGTAATTCAAAAATAGTTTAAACAATAACTTTTTCTGTGTTCAAACTTTTTTTTCAGTCGAAAGTTAAAAAAAAAAGTTGTGAAAATAGCGACGATGTCCCCAAAAGCGAATCTGAATCCGATAAAGTGGCTCTTATTTTTCGTTTTTTTTCCACCCAATTTCTAAGTTAAAAAAAAAGAATCTTTAAAAAAAAAGAAAATTGGATTTTGGATCTAGAAACACGGTCACTATTTTCACTTTTTTTTTAAACTTTGGGCTGAGATATTTTTTAAATCACTCTGTTCATTTTGTTTATTGATGGTTGACAAATTTTTTTTTCGTCGATTATCAAATTGGGGTATGGAATATTTCAACGTAAATCCAAATTATAAATATTAGCCATATTTTTATAGCCTATTAATTAACTACAACGTCATTTATTATTGTAATTTCCTTCTGTGTTTTCTAATAGTCCCAAAGGACAACGTCGTCCTTGAAAAATTAAACTAATACGAAAATGCCGACAAGTTTCATTTGTATTTACCAGTCAGGTGGCAGATCCAACCTTTTAGGCTAATGTTTTCCAGCCATCCATTCGTAAAATAGTGGTTTGAGGATAATTCATGGTAATTCACACCCTTTCAAGTTAATATTCTTGCCGTGGAATTACAGAAAGGCACGCAACAATTTACCATTTTTATTTTAAACAGCCTGAATGCATGCGACAGTAGTCTTGGCCATGCTTTCGTCACAGAAAGCGGCACATGCCTTAGCTGCCATCTAGCGGCCGTTTCGACGGATTGCGCAATGTTTTCTGTGCGCGGTTTTGCAGGCACTGACTCGGCCTTCCTTTCTTAGGGGGCTCTGGCTATACACGTGTCAATCGGGGAATCCCAGCTTTCCAACGCGACCAAGATGGCGGCTGTTTGTTGCGTTACGACAGCTTGAACCAAGGTCTAGTTTTAGCAAACAAAAGCAATTTCACGTCAATTTTGACGACATAGCCAACAAAAAACGTCAATTAAGGTATTTAAAAGAGGATATTAAATTAAATGAATCCAAAATAGGCGTGCCAAAGTACCTAATTCAGTCGGAATTACACCTCCGTTGTATGCAATGGCGGTTTTTCTTTGCAAAAGGGGCTTTGAATCGAGCGTGCATCGGGAGTTTTAGAAACGGTTTTGAAGTGGCGATAAATCGCGGTTTGGACGCCAAGGGGTTAAATTCGAAAAGTAAGACGGTTTAATGATGTCATCAAAAACTAGCAAGAAATAATAGCATGATAAACCAAAGATGACTTCCATGTTGCAAAAGTCGAGACAGTATTGTTCATAAAATGAAAAAAAAAATACAGCTTTTTTTATGTTGGTTTCGTTCCTTTTTTTTTTTTGTTTGCTTTCGGTCTTTGTTATACTGTGCGCAATATAAAACGGAACGAAAGCAATTTAAAGCTGTAAATAAAAGACCTGTTGTGATTTTGTTTTAATGCAACCAAAATTGAATAATTTTAATCTAAAATAAATAAGTGTTGACTATATACTGGTTTCACAAATATTGCAAAATTTTGCTAATTATTTTCCGAAATGAAGCAGTAGGCTAATCAATGAGAAATCCTTCAACTAGAAAAATGTTTTCTGACTGTTTAACCTAATGAGTGCTTTATTTGTTTCAAAAAAATTTGCAGAAGTTAGCAACACTACAAAAACAGTTCTGTAGCCTACATGCAATTATACTATACTGGTACTCATAAGCGTAAGACTTCTACGTGTTTAATGTAAGAAAATAATGTGAAACAAATCGAAAATTAACACCATAGCTGCAACTTATAAGGGGGGAAAAAATAAAACTGCTTTATTTAGTTTTTGTGTGTGAATTACCCGGTATCCGGTACCGGTCCGGATCCGGCACCTAGATCCGGAACCGACCCGGCCCCGACATCAAATTATCCGGAACCGACCCGGATCCGGCAAAATGGTATCCGGTCGATCCCTACAAGGTGGTACTTGTATGTACATAAATAACTCACCATACATCCGACTGACTAGAGAAGACCCCATCCCTGACAGCTTCAGGTGCCATCCAACGTATTGGGAGCATCCCTTTCCCATCCTTCCTGTAATAATCATTTTGGTAAACATCTCTGGTTAAACCAAAATCTCCTATTTTAACAGTCATGTCTTCTGCAACCATACAATTCCGGGCAGCCAAATCTCGGTGCACAAACTTCTTGGCAGACAAGTATGCCATACCATCTGCAATTTCAACAGCCATCTGGTAAAGGCGTTTCAACGTCGGTGGAGTGTCATCGACTCTTTCCTAGAACAAAAATATAAACATTACGTATATACCCTTCACAAAACAAGATGTGTTTCCGAGTTGAAAATCTATTTCGAAATACATACATGATGAATGATGATTCTACCAGAGAACTTGTTCTCGCAGGAGAATCGTAAATTCTCCCAAGAAGAATCCGACGACGCTGCGTTAGTTATATTTGGGATGTCCCGCTTGCAAACGGCGCCTTAACCCCTATTTACATAAAAATTAAACCGAATTTATTCCAACTACGCATCGAACTACATCAGTTCCGGTTTCCTCCCTTCCACCTCCACGTGCCTGAATCCTCACTATCCTCTTGCCTTATACAGTGGTGAACGACCTGCGCCAGTGGAGGCGGGTGGGCGATAAAACTAACACAGCATTGTCGCATTCTACTTGGAGAACTTAGATACTCCTGTGAGAACAAGTTCTCTGGTAGAATCTTTATTTCTCCTTCATAGAAATCCTCCTCGGTGTGTTAGTTACATTTGGGATACCTTACAGATTCATGATGTGGCGCAGTTCACCAGATATTTTCCTTTTAATGTACAATTAACAAGCAGACAACAAATAAAACCACCTACCAGGGCCCGGCTGGGCCGCACACACCTGGCACGGTTACCCTTGCCATACTTATTTACCTTGCTACCGCAGGAGACCCTTTTGCTGCATCTTTTGCAGCAGGAGGCCTGCCAGGCCAGAATCTACCTCCTCCTGGTAATGGGTGTGGAAAACTGACGGCGTAGCCCAGCTTGCTAATGCCATGATTTGTGACGGCATCGCACCACAGCCCCCAGCTGCAGTGGCCATCGCTGCCCTCACCGAATGGCCACGATACTGCTGTATGTCTATGCCGGGCACGTCTCACACAGCCAATACGCCACTGTTGACGCCGTCACCGGCTGGTGTGGCTGTACATATGATAATAACAGTAGACTTGGACGCACCCCTGGCTAGACGCACCCCTGACCGGCCCTGTATATTTTTGATATTTTCCTTGAAACTCATCCTTGTTTTTCTACACCAACAGATTATTTATCCATGTGTTCTACGAAGATGTATTTTGCATAAACTGTCAACCACCGAGTACTTAAAGAAACGCCTCTTCGGGTGCGACGGGTTTTGGCCGGCCCAGTATTTTTTTTGTATTTTCGTTGAAACTCATCCTTGTTAGTGCAAATCCTAGGTTAGTGCAAATCCTAGGGTAAACTGACCTTGAGGCCGGCCAAATTTCATTGCTGTGACTCTTATTACATACATAACGGTTAGATTTTTTGCTTACATTGTTGATATTGCATTGGTTGGGCTAAATTGTACCTGTTAGGCTAACTACGGAGACCTGTCTAATTTGTAGTAAGGAAGTCCAGAATATAGATCCTGATAGTTTACAGTGTAAGGGCTGCCAAAAATGGTTCCATCCAAAAAACTGTCTTGATATGTCATCCGCACTACTTGAAGTCTATACGGTAAATCTGGACGTTGAATGTATTGCCCTGATTGTACAAAAGGGCTAATAACCTATACAGGTCCAGACCAATTTCAACTATTAATTAATGAGTTGAAAAACCTTACCTCCGAATTGAAAGTAACAAATCAAGCTATTACCATTAACAGCCATAGACTCGATAATCATGACAAACTGTTGGCTAATTTACAAACCAAAATTACTGAAAACAACAGGCCCTCGCTCTACTCTACGGCCGACCAAGAGCAGATGTATACAGAGTTTAGAAATAAGCTTCAAAGAGAAAATAATATTGTTGTTTTTAACTTACAAGATAACGATGCTATAGATCAATCTGCTTACTCCTTGCAGGAATTGTTTAAATGCTTACAAATACCATGTCCTACGGAAAATATTACTTATGCACGTCTTGGAGCCTACGACCCCCAAAAGGCATAGGCCTTGCCAAATCAGAAAATGAAGCAACAAATTTTTAAAAACAGCAAATAGCAGAGCCAGACTTACGGAAAAGTATTTTCAGGCCAGACCTGACCAAAGAACAGCAAAAACAACACAAAGAACTTAGGGAAGAGGTAATAAGCCAACGAAAACACTGGTTCTCTGTCGGCATTAGAAATGCCCAAATTGTCCCTTTACCAGTAAATTGTTTGGCAAATGAGCAAACATTGTTTACCCCTACTGCCCCACATTTAAACACACTTGGCAATGGAAACAAGCCAAACATTCCAAACGCTGAAAATCGAACATCCCACGTTTCTCACAGCAATACTCCAGACGAGCAGACTCTTCGCGCAAACGCAGGAGTGGTTGGGAAACCCGGTGATATTGTCACCCAGCAGGGTCTACTAGATAAACCACAAGGTACAGCGCCTCATAGGGCCTACCCTCTAGGGATCGAAAAGGGAGTTATCCCGCAGGGCAGAACCACAATGGCTTCAAAGAAACCTGCGAACAAGTAAAAATTGTTTATACTAATGCACAATCTATTGGTAATAAATACACCGAGATTGAGGCCCTCACCACTGCGCTAAACCCACAAATCTTAGCTTTTACCGAAACATGGCTTAGGTCAGGCTTCCCATCCTTTGTGATTCCAGGGTTCCAATTACCGTAATAGATAGGTGTGATAAGGTGGGAAATCCAATTGGTGGTGTGGCAGTTTTGTACAAAATATTACAACTAGAAAATTGGACTTGGTTACAGACTTTGAAAGTTCTTGCTGGATCGAACTATTATTGGGTGCTTTTTCATATGTTATCGGCATTATTTACCGTTCACCTAACTCCCTTAACCCCAATAATTCAAATTTGTTATCCCTTTTAAAACAAACAAGAAACAAAAACATTATCCTATTAGGACCGTAATACAGTTATACCGTAATATTAACTGGGATTTATTTACTTCCGATGCAGAGGCTACCCCCTTCCTGGATACAATCCTTGAGTTAAATTTGACACAACACGTTAAATCACCCCCCAGGGGAAGTTCTATTTTGTATCTCGTTTTTTCCTCCGACCCTTCCTGTATTTCCTCCATCGAACATCTCGGGAAATTGGGGAAATCCGACCATGACATACGTAAAGTTACTGTCTCCTATACAACTGAAATGCTCTCATCAGTTAAGAGAGGCATAAATTACAAGCACTTGCAATCCTACCTCAATCTTCTACCCTCTTTGAATTTGTCAACTTGGCAATCTATTTCAAATTTTCTGAAGAATGCAATAGATACTGTTAGTTACATTCCCATGCCAAAAATCTTCAACCGGCCTGTTTGGATGACTGAACAAACTGCCAGTAGCCATAGGAAAAGAGGCAGACTGTGGGCCGCCTTCCGCAAATCTGGAAATCAGGCTATCTTCCTAGAATACGCTAGTTTAAATACACTGGTGCAGCAAGCTATAACATTGAAAAAAGAGACTTCGAATATAAACTAGCACTTAAATCTAAAGTAACACCTAAAAATTTCTTTAAATATGCCAAAACCAAGCCAATTTCCAAACCACTAATAGGCCCTCTTCTAACCAAAAACCGAAACTTAACATCAGAACCTATCGAAATGGCAAACTTGCTCGGTGACGTTTTCTTAGATAACTATTCGCACGAACCACCCGTGTTTTTTCCTCCTTGTCTTAAGTATGCTGTCTGTATCCCACCACTGATTTTTAACATACTAAATCTAACCAAAGCCTCCTCAAATCTTAAACCGCACGCTTCTGCAGGACCTGATGGCATTCCTGCCGACGTACTAATCGCAGGTAAACACTATTTAATTCCTCTTCTTGTACCTATTTTCAACGATATGCTGAAATATGGATATGTACCAGAAATCTGGCGTAAGGCCTATATTACTCCAATCTTTAAAAAAGGGTTACGTTCAGAACCATCAAACTATAGGCTGATAAGCATCACCTGTCACCTGGGTAAAATCTTTGAAATAGTGCTGGCTAAGCATATAACCAAATTCCTTAATATTGAACATCTTATTAGTCCAAATCAGCATGGCTTCCGCACACATTTTTCTACCACTATAAATTTATTGGATTTCTATAACGACATTTTTGTAAATCTTGATAACAATACTCCTGTTGATGCCATTTACCTTGACTGTATGAAAGCATTCGACAAAGTTAACCATGACCTTTACTGCACTCCTTTAATATGTTTGGCATCGTAGGTCCAATTAAGAATTGGATCAAGGAATGGCTAACAAACAGAACCCAACAAGTTCTCATTCTTGGATCTTTTTCTACTCCTGCCTGTGTACCTAGTGGCGTTATACACGGATCTGTTCTCGGGCCAGTACTCTTTCAAATTTTTAAAAATAATTTTAGTTTACACTTTACTGATACCCTGTCTAAATTTGCTGATGACACAAAATGAAGCATGTTGTGACAAGAGTCTGTGACCAGGTCCATTTTCAACAACAAATTAATTCACTCTACTCTTGGTCTATAAATTGGCGCCTTCCAGTACACCCAACTAAAACTGGGATTTTACACTTTGGACCAAAAAATACACGTGCAATGTATTTTTGGGGTGTGGACCCTTTACCACAACTAGAAGAAATTGTTGATTTGGGTGTGACAATTTGTAATGACCTAAAATTTGACAAGCACATTAATGCCATCGTTCATAAAGCCACTTGCCTTGTTTTCCAAATTAACCGTACTATCATTTCTCGCAGCCCTGAAATTTACCTTAAATTATTTACCTCCTTAGTACGACCGGTACTAAAATATGCTTCGGAATTGTGGTTTCCCTACTTAATTAAGCATTGCTCTGCTCTGGAAAAGGTACAGAGAAGAGTGACAAAAAACATAGAAGGGCTCAAGTTTTTCTCTTGCACTCTATTTGGTGGAGGCTTTATCGTGGCAATTTAATAACTCTATTCAAAATTCTCAAGTGTAACTATGGCGGATGCCATACCATACAAAGTTTCACACTATCGACATATTCTGCCACCAGGGGACATCAGTACAAAATCCAGCGACCCCATGTCACAAAAAGCCAAACTAAGGGTTTTTTCTCATATCGAGTTATTGAAAACTGGAATGATTTACCAGCTCATGTGGTGGAGGCCCCAACCTCAAACGTATTTAAAAACAGACTTGAAAACAGACTTGATAAATATGTTGCTGACTGCACACTTTGACAATTTAGCCATTGGTAAAGTTCTTGCATTCCTGCCATGTATAAATATACCCTGAAATTAAATGTTTTTTCCAGTTGTTGAATTATGGAATGTTTATGAAATGTTTCTTGTTGCCTATTGACAAATTCAAAACATTTATTATTGTATCATGAGTGTTCGGGCACAGCATGTGAAATTACACGTTTAAATAAGTATATCTCTTAAATCCTAATTAGTTTTGTTATTGTGGACGGGATGCTGCTTTGCTCTGCAGTTTCCCAAGATTTCAATTGATAATATTTTTCTTTAACTACTTATTTACAGTTATGTATGTCTATTTTTGGTTCTTGTTGTGCAGCCTGCACGGCGCTGCAACGCAATTTTGTTAATAAAGTAAAAGCTAGAGCACAACTTGTCCCCGAGTGGTGCAGTCCGAAGGACTTAGGAACACAGATAACGTGGCGCATCAAAATAGCTCTGACCATTCTTATGGAGGCGCAAAAGCAAGGCCGATTTGTGCGTTTTAATTACGAAAACAGCTTTATTGGCACCAATGTCACAACCCTCTAGGTCCATGTTTGACAATTCGCTGGCCCTGCTACTTGCAGCCACAGCCAGTAGCATTGTCAATTTAAGGATTAAGCACTTCAAAGTCAAATCTCGTGGTGGGTGCCAGCTCCGCAAAAAGTTTGCCACACGGGCCACGTCCCAAATCACCAAATACCTGGGCACGGGTGGTCTTAAATGGAACACTCCTTTAACGAATCTTTTAACGACAGGCACACTTGATAAACGCAATCCGTTTTCACCACGGTGAAAACCAAGGCTGCCACATAGCCCACAATGGTGTTGTATTTAAGGCCCTGTTTCTCATATAGTTCAGATAGAAAATTCAAACATGCTACCACTGGCGCCACCACCGGATCGGTGATATTGTTCCCTCTGCACCACTACACCCATTTGCACCACTTTGCCCCATACAAACGTTTGGTCGATACCGATACATCTGCCTCAACGATCGTCTTAGCCAGCTTTGATAAACACAAATCGGTCAACCCTTGCGCCCCTAGGCACGAATCTACACCACCATCTACGCCGTGGTGAATTAACCCCACAACTGGCTCATCACCAATTGTTAATAATCTTCCCTGGCAGTGCACAGGAGGCCCTGGCTTCCGAACTAAAGTCGTAACAGCCAAAGAAAAACTACTGGTCCCGGTCGCCTGAGCGACAGGGAACCCTACACCCACCAATGTCGCACTACCACTCGGAACCTTGCCACCGCAGCCGATTGCACCTACCACCCCTCCGAGGGGGGTACATCCGCTTCTGCGTGAAATTGACACGTCTTAGAGGTGGGGCTGCACGTTTTACCGCAGACGCCTCTTGTTGGGCCTGACGCAACAACTCCTGTAACGGCACTCCAAACAACTCGCCTAGCAAAGGCTTGTGTGCTCCTAGCTCTGGGCGTAACTCATCCGCATACGTGCTAATCAAACGATCTCGCCTAGTCTCATCCACAATTACTTGGGATAGCTGAGACTTCCACATGCTGCCAAAATCTACTGGGTCCATGGCACACAGTTGCAACGCTCGCAGCAAAGGCAACAACACGCTAAAAAACTTAGATCGTAATCTAACAAACATCGCATCCGCTAGCTCGTACGCTCACTCATTACCCCTAGGAATCACAGGCGTGCGCGGTGGCACAAATTCTCGAAGGCGTGACGCTTTCAGAACATAACGGTCAGAAGTCGACTCCTTCTCGCCAACCGTCATGCGTCTTTGTGCTCAACCCACCATTGGAGCACGTCTCTAGCCAAAGTCCAAACTGGAGCTTTTCGCGCAACCGCCCGCTACTCGCCAATGTTTGATCGTTGATCACTTCCACTTGCAATCCCGAGTTACTCTCGCGCTTACTACACCATAAACGCCCGCTGTTATTTTCATCCAAAAAGACTAAAACTAAAGACTAATTTTAGTTTTTATTGCCTAACCGAAAATATATGTTACCTGTTTTTATAGCGTTTCTCCTTTTGAGTTAGAATTATCCCCTAGAAGCTTAGCGCTTGTATCCCAGCCGGACTTAAGCCTGCGCATGCGCTGGCTATATAACACGGCGCAGCCGACCGCTCGTCATTATTTCTCCACACCCAGTACCTATTAATTGAGGGGAGGCCTGGGTGGGACTACAGGTAATATATATTTTCGGTTAGGCAATAAAAACTAAAATTAAAACTAAAAACTAAAAACTAAAACTAAAAACTGGTAATTTATATTTTCGTCGGCTATAAAAAGACTAAAATTGAGGCCCTGCAATTTTAGTCTTTTTATAGCCGACGAAAATATAAATTACCAGTTTTTATAGCAGACTTTGTCATCTTAGAGGTGGGATAGGTTCGCTCAGTTTCCCCTCATGTACAAGTCGGAGCCCCAAGAGCAAGTCTTTGGTGAAGTCATTCCTGAAAATACCTCAGCCAATTACACTGGTTGTGGAACCGGTGGAAGCGGATCGATCCGTAGTGCGGACGGAAAAGATGAGGTTCCCCAGTGAGGCAGGGTTGGTGCGGTGGAGGGAACGCGAAGAATAATTATTGGTTAGAAATGGGGGTAAGCTTAGGTAAGGGAACCGCAATCAGGAATCTTAACACCGTGGGGTACAAGACAGGAAATCAGGCGGTAGTGCCGAAAACGCTTATCTTGCAGGGATGATGATATCGGATCTCGTCCAGTCGCTAGGGTAGAGTAAAATTCCTCATCCGTTCGACGGACTTCAGAACTTCAAAAAAACACACACAACCACCACCAGGCAGAAACACAAACA
>JAHWFP010099248.1:19614-31299 GCA_023313725.1 Lithobius niger | reverse complement strand
GAGGACTTTTTTTTTTGGACGTGCATTATTTTGGCCTAATCGGTGTTGCGGATCATCGAAAAGCCTTTGTTTAAATGTTTTTGATCTTTTAAATAGATTCTCTTCATGATTCTGTCTACCAAAAGGGCAAGAAGGCAAAGAAAAAGGCCAAAGGGAGGATACCAATTCCGAAGCTATAATAAAACACTATACTCAAAGTAAACATTTTTTCATTGTTGGAGTACTCCTTGCAGTATTATTGGAGTCGCGTGGTTCTTCATTGTCGGGCAGAGATGCGGACATCGGTAGATAAATAAGTTATCGCCTGCTTCCCTCGTGCAAAGAACTAACAATCGCTCGGGCCTGCAGCCCTCGACATTGTTAGTTCTCAGCACTCGGGAATCAGGCGATAACCTATCCATCTTACACTTTTGAAATTCGATTTTTGTAAGTTGAGTATAAGTTACTTAACTTACAATTTTAAACAACGACTTTCGTTCTTTTCTAAAGGAAACTTACTCAAAAGGCTAAAAAAAAGGATCAAGAACCTACAGCTTAAAGAAAAGTCTGGACAAAAACCTTTACAAAAGGCTTAAGCAAAAAAGGGTTAAAAGAAGGTTTAATTCACTGACACACACTCACTTTGATGATGCTACCCTTTGTAACAATGATTTTTCGGTTTGATGTGATATTATTCCTTTTTTACGATTGAATTTTTTTAGTTTATTATTAGAAAAAACATGAACTCGCATTATGTTTAAGGTAAGTTTAACCAACCATATGTCAAATAAATAGGAAAGTAGCTCGAATAAGCCTTCCATTCGTGGTGCTGCTGTAGTGTTTAGTCCACGTGAAACTTTACTGTAATTTTTTGACGCGCACCCAGCGTTAGCCATGGCGCCAGAAGGAGAGATGGTCAATTTTGCTAGGTAAATCCTATCGGAAATGCTAGGTTCTTTTACACGCCACAATCGACATGAGCACGAGACATCACAGGGTCCTTCTCTGCCCGAAAATGCCAAGGGTGGCTGAGGCCGGATTCGAACCCGGGACCTCTGGCACTAGAGACGGTCATGCTAACCATCAGGCCACCTTGCCCCATCGTGAAACCTTACTGCTGCATTTTGCAATTGCAAAATTTAAGTTGCATTTGAAGCCATGGAATAGGAAAGGGACCCGACAAAGCCTTCCCTTTGATGTTGTGTTTAGTCCACGTGAAACATTACTACACTGTTTAGCAATAACTTTTTGGTTTTTAATGTGATATCACAGATTTCTTTATAACGGAAGGATTTACTTTAAAAATTAATAAAAACTAAAGTTACTAAGTATCTCTTTTGCTGTAGTGTTTAGTCCACGTGTAACCTGAAGTAATGTGAATATACGATTTTGCACGACAGACCCCGTGAATTTCTTTCGGTGGGCGTGGCGATGACGTAACTTTCGGTGGGCGTGGCTATGACGTCACCTCTGGTGGGCGGGGCTTCCGATGGGCATTCATCTGGAGAAGGATGCAAAAGTGCCTTTTGCTACCTTTTTCGTTTTCCTCAATCTGTAGGAGGATGGGAATGTGCTTTTTGTTACCGCCTATGATATCAGTTCTGGTGGGTGTGGCTATGACGTCACTTACGGCGGGAATGGCTATGACGTCACTTCCGGTGGGCGGGGCTTCCGGTGGGATTAATCGGGAGAAGGGTGAGAAAGTGCCTTTTTCTATCTTTTTTCGTTTTCGTCAATCTGGAGGAGGGAGGCAAAGTGCTTTTTGCAACCTCCTATGATGTTACTTTCGGTGAGTTGGCTATGTCGTTACTTCAGGTGAGTGTGGCTGTGACATCACTTCCAGTGGACGTGGAATCATTTTCCAAGATGGTGGTGCCCATGAAAACTAGAAGTGACGTGTTAACAACTAGAAGTGACGAGTTAACAACTAGCTGTGTATAGTGAGAGTTTCTATATCCCTCCTCTTCCTATACGACGACAAGAGATATATCTTGGACAACGGCGAGGACACATTAGCTATCAGACACCACTATTCCTGCGCTTGGAGAGAGTACAAGGATGATTTTGACTCTGATGTCGATGTGATCAGCGACAACGAGGGGAATGAGAATGACGTATCGATGAGGAAGTGCAAGAAACGTCGGAAATTAACGAGGCAAAAATTAATGTGGAGAAATAGAAAGCGGGTCGTAGACTCGCTTTACTGGAGTACCGTAGGAAATGATAGGTCGGCTGATCGTTCCGTGTGAGAGAAGAAAAAAACGGGCCGAGGAAACTGAACTGCGGAGAAAAGAGGAACTGGAGAATGTTGCTGCTTCTATGAGCGAAGCTCGAAAAACTGAAGAATGGAGAAAAGAGGTATTGGAGAAAGAAGCGCATGCTAAGAGCGAAGCTTGAACTCGTGAAACTGATGACCAGAGAAAAGAGAGATTGAAGAAAGATGCAACTGCTAAGAGTGATGTTCGAGCTCACAAAATGGAAGAATGGATAAAAGAGAGATTGATGAAAAAAGCTGTTTCTACGAGGAAAGCTTGAGCTCGAGAAATAGAAGAGCAAATAAAAGAGAGATAAGCAAAAGACGCTGCATTAAAAGAAAAATTCTGCAAAACGAGACGGAGGAGGAAAAGAAAGCTACATTGGCAAAAAGACGAACAATGTAATTTGATGAGCAATGTCTTTATGTTAATTAGGCATGTGGGGGTGGGTCTACATGTAAAAATAAATAAAAAAAAACGAGCTGTGTACTTTTAACCATTTAACCTTGTTTTTTTAATAATAAATTTTATTACTTCAAAATGTTTTACACGTAGGAGAAATTTATTTACGACTGCTAATGTTTTCAGTTCAGCTATTGTATTTTTAATCATAATCTTTCCTTACTTCGGTAAACATCCATCTTTTGTTTGCTTTTTACGCAATAGTTGTCCCATGAGAAACAAATCTGGAATTAGACTTTTTTTAATTTCCTGTTCATAGAAACTTCCGAGCACCAGTTCACTCGTTTCATCTTTTTTCCACATTCGAATTTTCGGCGTTCTGTTGAAAAGTTCTACCATGCTCGCTTTCTTCTTAGAGTACGTGGAATACATGCTGATGTTATGGTGTTAGGTAGAGCTTTAGAGTCTTTATTGTAGAACTCACTACCTACATCGACTTGTAAATTTTTTGGGATTGTCGTTCATGCGAGTATTTTCTTGAAAGCTTCAGTAACGTCTCTACTGGATTTAGACTTGAGCAGAATGGCCCAAGCAGACTTGAACATGATGTTAATGTAGGTCACTTGGTACTTAACCTAAATAGAGGTAACCTAAATAGAAGGAAACCTTTATTTAGGTTAGCGCAAGGTATCATTTCAACCAAATTAGCATGCTATAGATCGTTCAGGCTCAGAACCATCACTTTCCGTCTCGGAAAATCCTTTCGGGTTGGTTTGTAAAGTTGTTTTATTATTATTTTTATATTCTACTCCGTACCTAAATTTTGTTTTCATGATTTTCTTAACGATCGAAGCAGCTAGTTTTTATATCCACACCACAGAAGGTTCATCTCTCACTCTTTGAGCTTTGGGAAATAGAACGTTATTGGTGTCATGGCGATGTTTTTTAAGTCTGAGCTCTCGGGAGTAGGCAACATCGTCTTCTTTGCACTCTTCGTCTAGTTCATTAATTCTCGGATCTCCTTGTGCTAATCTTTTTTTCAGTTTTGTTCCTAGTCTGCAGTATTTGTATCCCGCCAAATGCATTTTCAGTGGTAACTTATCTATGATTTTGGTTACGATTTCTTTCCCAGATTTGATAAAGGAAGCTTTTTCGTCCCGCATACCTCACAAAATACGACTTCCAGCCATCTGTTATTTTTTAGGTGATAATAATAGACGGCTCGGGGCTGTTAGCAGTGTGATGTTTAGATTTGATGCAGAACCTCATCTTGATATTTTTTGTTTTGTATGGTTCTCTGTTTTAAATAAAATTGTTTTAGCCTGTGCCTAAATTTTGATAAGCCACCCTTTTTTCCCGAGCAGTTATGATTTGTCTTTGCTACTTTTCTGATAAAATTTCGACCATCTCATTTCTATGTCTGTCATGTCCAGCCAAAGCATATTTATGCAAACCCCTGAGTATTTTAATCAAGCCATTAGGATCATCGTAATATTTAGCATTGACTCTGCTCGAATAACCCGCTTTTTTAACCATGCCCATCCCATTTTCTTCGATTTCATGTCTTCCCTAATCAGAGCAATGA
Source organism: Lithobius niger (assembly GCA_023313725.1). Classification (NCBI taxonomy): domain Eukaryota; kingdom Metazoa; phylum Arthropoda; class Chilopoda; order Lithobiomorpha; family Lithobiidae; genus Lithobius; species Lithobius niger. Next base: position 27,078 of record JAHWFP010099248.1, on the reverse strand, counting down.
TCGATACGTACTTGTACTGCAATTGGATTTGAGTTTACAAGTGATGGGGTCATTGTTTTGATAAATGGTGTTCATATTATTTAACATACCTTCGTAAACTGATTTAACATCTGGCGCATAGGAGGTTTCTTTCAACTCGACTCCAAAGCCCGTGTCTTCCCATGTACTGCTCCTCCCCGACGACTACGTCCTTCTCAAACATATTACACAGATTTATTTCCGATGATCACCTCACCTTTTTTCAAGTTATACTGTAGCCCGAACAGTACTAGGTCAGTCTCCTTGGAATTATCAAAAAAAATTACTAAGAATAATTTAGCCGTGTGTCCGATTAACCTGGCCAGGCAACAAACTATTGAGGAATCTGAGCGTGGCGATGTTAGGAAGCTCAGGCAGGGTAGAAATGCATCTAGCTTGTGCCGCGTAATATGTAGGAGTGAGTTTAGAATCGGTGCTCGTAGAGCCATATTTGGTTTTGGATGGAAGCTCAGGACAAATTTGCATTATCAGTGCCGGAGCTGGAGGTGAATGTTCGGCAAGGCTGAAATTGAGAGGAGTTGCAAATGTCATCTCAATAGGAGTAACCGCTTCTGAAGGAGTCCGCGATAAACTCGATGCTTTGTAGTCATCTTCATCAATATCCTTGGCTTTGTAAGTTTTAATCGGCATAGTTTGCCTGTGCTGGGCTAGAGTTTTTACACCACCGACCAATGCTGGTTTTATAGTGCCAACTATAGTGATTCTTCTTGCTCTTTCTCACCGTAACGTGGATTTAAAATTTTTTTAGTTAAACGTCTTTTGAGCTTTGCAATTTCTCGCTTTGTCTCCAGTCTTTTGTTTAATAGGTAAAAACGAACATTTGTATCTTCCCTTGTTTAACGTTTTGTTAATTAATAAAAACCCAAAAGGCTTTTTCCAACACATTCTACACAACGTTTTAAAGTCCAAAAATTCCATGTCAGGCTAACGGGATTTTCGTAAATGTGTTTCAATTTTAACTCGTCCACGGGGAAAAGAATTAATAAATTAGTGTTGGCTCTGACCACTTGTGTTGGAATTCTTGTGTAGGACTGACCGCAATAAAAAAACATCGGCGTTTGAATAACGTCCTTGTGTAATTTAACGTTTGATGTTTTTGTTTGTCCAAAAAGCACTCTTCATAAAGAATGAGGTTTCCAAATTTTGGGTCAAATTCTTCTGGTGGAATTAAATCAATTTGAGAATCGTGAAAAAATGCTACAATGCGTCCAATGTTTTTCTTGATTTCAGTAAATTTACACTGCAAAGCTTTGTTTTTTGTTTGACGTAAAGTTTTACTGTAAATAAATAACCGGTCATAGTAGTAGAGAAGTCTTTCGTTACAAATTAAATTAAACAGTAAGTTATTTCTTCCACAATATGCAGGCCCTATAATTAGACATCTGATATTCGAAGGTTGAAATGGACGATTTTAAGGTTCTTTCTTAGGTATGAAAAAGTCATAGTTTATAATTTCTATTACGTTTTTATTTATTTACACATTTTTGCAATGTTTACAGAGTTACCAAACCTATAAATAAATTTGTCGTTAAATTTGTCGTTGGAAGTATCGGAATGAGCTGCTCCAAAGTCTACATTGCGCCTTTATTTCATGTTGCTGTGAGTATAGTCAGTTATGTACACCATGGTAATTTTACCGGTGACGTCCATCAAGTTTAAATTGTTGTAAGATGGCAAGTTATACCAGTGTTTGTGAATAGCATTTTTGTCAAGTTCCATTTAGTTTTGTGAATATTCTCATACACCCAGGTTTGTCTCCATTACCACCAGTCAACTTTTCATAAGAAAGGTAACATTGGAAAGCCATATGCATAGAATTGGGATAATTGAACGTAGTCAAGTATACAGGTTTTTGCTCATCAAACCCGATGTGTAGTGTTTTACAGATATACCGTTTAAGATTTTTCAACAGTTTTTGAGTTTTGGGGTCGCTGGGTGAAATCCAACCTGTATATTTAGATTTTTCGTCCGAAACGTGAGTCCCCGAACCCTTTAAATCTTTAAACTGTATGGAAGGAGACAAGAAAACTTGACAACGTTGTTAAATTTTGTACCATTTTCGTTCTTAACTTTCAACAAGTTTTTTGCAAGAGATTCAAATGATTCGTTTGCTAGGATGGTAGAAACATTTTGAGGTTATTCCTTTTATTATTTAAAGAAAAGCCTCACCGTCAGCTTGGCACATTTTGAAATTTCTTGTATTAAAAAAGGATGTCAGTAAACAAGTTTGGACACACGTTGAAAAGGACAAGAGAGGAAGGGGTGAAGTGATGGGTTGTTCGATAGGATAGCCAGGAATAGGAGACGATTTAAGCCTTGAACACAACTACAAAATGCAAAGCAAGCGTCTAACTAAAGTAGGATCTGCTATCGAACCTAAAGACGCTGTAAATTATTCTCAGATTGGCACCTTAGCAACGGATGATCAGAAACTTAAAACCGAATTGCCTCCTGACATTACTCTTCTTTCCGACGAGTTGGCTTCCGTCATTTCTAGCATCGAATAAAATACATTGTTCGTAGATGAGGCTGACGGGAATTTTCACTTGAAGAAGAAGCAAGTTAAGGACATAGCATTCCCCGCATGCTGCTGAAGCGGCAACAAAAGTGTATGTTGACAGAAATTGTTTATTACAGGACGACCAGAAAGTATACTTCAATGCAATTCACAAACCTATAAGAAATCTAAGCGAACCTTCCTAACCGAGTGATGTTGTTACTAAGGTAATAATGGACAGGAATTGCTTGTTACAAGATAACCAGAAAGAATACTTCAATGCCGTGAACAATCCGATTACAAATCTTAGTGAACCAACTTTACCGAGTATGCGACTACAAAGAAATTTGTGCATGAAAACTGTTTCACGATAATCATTTTCAACACAAAAAGCCAGGCGATTGGTTCGTTAATTCTGGTGCTCTTTCAATCTTCTTTGTGTACAAGTTTTGGTTTAATTTGTAAAGCAATTTTATACTGCAACGATCCGAGCATAGAACTTGTTGCTAAATGTGAAGCAGGAACATTACTAAAAAAAGACGAGCATACAACTCCTAACATTTTCGACATTCCTTACAAAAGATAATTACGAGCATTAGAGAAGACGCTTAGGAAAAATACACAAAATTGACCAAAGTTTTGTACACATTCATAATTGTATTTAATTCCCGGTCCCTAGTAGTTAACCGCACACCGGGAAGGTCCCATGTTGCCAAAACTATCGAAATAACAAGGTTCACCCGTAATGGTGGAATACGAGACCCAGTGAATCCCGTCTCCTTCGTGGATGTCTTCCAAGTTTACGATTCTGTTTTCACCAGTAGGCATAAGTTTTAAGGGAAGTGCGTCTTTGCTAAAAGTACCTCAAAATTTTGGAATTTTTCATTACTCTAGCCAATCGGTTTAAATCAAAGTTGGTTAAAGGTTTATCAAAGTCGATTAAACCCTGGTGTCTTTAAGTAACGACCTTTACTATGGGGTATTTTTTTTGCTTCGTTTTTGCTTAGTTTTTTCTTTGATCTGAAACATTCCAGTTGCTTGTGATGTCGCACGAGTTCAGCTAACATTTTTTAATCAGTTTGCGCTGTTTTTATAGCAGATACCACCCTGGTAGTCTCTCCATCCAAACTTCCAACTAAAATCGGTCCTAACAATACCAACGGCAAAAAGCTGCCTTTATTATTTCGGATCTTGTTTTGAGCACTATTATTATTATTATTTAATAGACAACGACAACTTTCGATTCATTTTCCTGTTGCTAATAAGCAGATCGAGACAGGTGGCGTTAGCTGGCATGGCTGCTCTAAACTTCTGTTTGACTAATACGTCCATGATTCCAGATTGAAGCCTCTCAGACTGTTTGGAACAATCCTACACCACGAGAGGATAGGCTTTCTTGCACTGAAACAAGACGAAATTCAAGTCGGTGGAGTCATAGCACAGGTAAATAAATTGCTGCGCATTTTTTAAGGGGCGACATACAGGCTGATTGAGCATGGGCGGGATTTTAACTAAAGAGTCCTGTCTGTTAGTTTGAAAAGCTAGAACTATCCACCTAGGTTTTTCAACCGCAGACGTAGCCAGCACTTACCAGGTGAAGCTGGTATTTTGAGGGAGCTTGCAGCTGTGGTAATGCAAGTGCCTAAATCCTAAATACATGGTCACTCCATGGTCGAAGAGATTGTTGAGGGTACGTTTTTGCTTGTCCGGGAATGGGCCAAGAAATGTTATTTTCAGAACGACTTAGTTATTGGCTGTGGCCGATGCTTTGAACATGGCATTCGTATCACTAGCTCTCATACAGGTGAGAATGTGTATAGTTCCACATATTAGCTTATCATAATTTTCTAAAATTTCCATCGTGTGTTTCAATGGGATGGCGAAAGTAAAGCTTCCCTTGGAAGTTGTGTCAACGACAGTTGTCACACTGTCCAGCACCCAGCACTGGCCAAGCAAAGCCAGTTGCTCCGCTGAGCCGTAAGTGAGCAGTCCCTTCATTGAGTACCGAACCCCAAATAATTTTATCGTCGACTTGTATATTACCCAGATGGAATTTGATATTGGATAATCAACTTCGCAACGTCGACGCAATTAGAATCGTCGGCCTTTACCAACCTCCCTTTAATCAGGAGGTAACTGTTGACAATGTGTAGGAATAAATCCTGTTTTCCACGTGTATTCGAATTTTGAAAATTACGTTGTTGAGATTCGTTGCAACGATGGGGTTATATTCAATGTTGGTGTAAGATTCAACCAATGAGTCATATACCAATGGTTTATTGATTTTTAAATAATCCCCTACTACGGTCATTTTCTAGCCATTGTTATAAATTTGATGAAAGCTTTGTTTCTAGTTGATAAACTGTTTCTTGTTTTATTATTACATTAAAATTAGGAATTAATCCTATACCTGTTTTTCTAAACACGAGCATCTTCTTCTGTATACATTTTAAGATCTCAAATGAAGTCTCACCGTGTCTCCTTATTCAGATTTAATGGTTCGTTGGTTTGAGATGTAAGCCTCACTATCATATTCCTGATTAAGTTGGTAGTAATGAATAGGCAAATTAATTTGTCAGAAGACTCTATGATTTTGAAACGCATAGGTGAATTAGGATAAAATTAATGTAAAGTGTGTTGTGTGTTGCTGTTTAGGAAAGAATTGCCTATGATGTCATCCTGCACAAAAATCGTGTTTACATTCATTGTATCGACAGTACATTGCCTTTCTTGACTTCTCGCGTAGTTTTCTAAATCAAATTCCAACACTCTTATCACCCGAAAAGAATATTCCGTAGTTTGTATTGGTAATTATCAAGTTGGTCCATAAAGTGTTTAAAATGCTTCCTTGTCATACCATTTTGATCTATTGAAGCTTTGCGAAATTTATTCAAATCTTCAATTTTGTAAGCCCCAGGAGTAAATGTCACTTTCTGCCACGTTGCGCCAACATCCGAGGTGTACCACATTTCATTATTTTTACTGAATGTCTATAATGGTTTACTGAATGTTTTTACTGGTGTCTATAATTAATAAGTGCCAATTCGTGGCTTTTTCAAGATTTAAATGAATCGCGGTATTTAAACTAAATTGCAAATCAGAGACTTTGTCGGTGAGATTAATAGAACAAGAGTGCATTTTTTTTCTTTAACCACTCCCTCCAAATGTAAAATTTATCGAAAATTACAGCTTGCAGAAGTTCGTGAGTGTTGCTAATTCATCATTCTCACAATGTGAAAGTTCTAAAAACAATTGCAGCATGTAAAAGCTCATAAGTGATTTTTTTCAGGGGTACCCATTTTGGGTATCCCGTAGTGTTGCTAATTCATCATTCTCATATTGTGAAAGCTCTCAAAGCATTTGCAGTATGCAGAAGCTCGTGGGTTGTTAATTCGTCCTTCTCACAATGTGAGGAAAATCCCTTTATCAGCAACTAATCACTCCCAAGGAAGGAGGGAAATCCCTCGGGAAAACCCAGATATGATGCGTGATCGCTAATTCGTCATTATCCCGTTTCTAGGGGCATACCAACATATCTGTGCATGTCCAGGCATGTTTATGCATGAAAATGACGAATTAGCTACGGTGAACCAACGTCATTGAGGAAGTGACATGATGTCATTCTGGAAGTGACGTAGTAGAGACCAGAAGTGACGTCATACCGATGAGCACCAAGAAGCTGACCAGAAGCGTCATAATCCTGTGCCGTGTGATTGGGAGTGACGTCACCGAGGATGATTTGACCGGAGGTTACCTCATCCCTGAAGTGACATCATCCAGAATCACGTGACCGCAAGTGATGCCATTGAAGGGAACCACCATCTTGGCCATGACGTCATTCCTGGTTTTCATGTGCACCTCCATCTTGGAAAGTGATGGCACACCCACCGGAAGTGATGTCATAGCCACAACCACCAGAAGTGACGCCATAGGAGGTAGGAAAAAGCACTTTCCCACTCTCCTCCAGATTGACGTCCACTGAAAGCCTCGCCTACCGAGGAGTGACGTCATAGCCATACCCACCAGAAGTAACGTCGTAGCCACGCCCACTGGATGTTTTTTTTATTAAAGAAAGAAGGATGCCACGAAGTGAACAAACACTTATTTGTAGCAACATTACATTACGTATACAGTCAACAAAATACACATTTATAGCAATTGCAAAAATCAATATATAATCAACAACAATGGGTATTTTGCATAATTTGGCAAGTCTCCTACCCATTACCTTGTTGCCCTTTGTGTCATAAACTATCAAAAATCTATGTCATAAACAATCATTTAGTCATTTTTAAACTCTCTTTTTACACTTTTAAAACTTCTTCAACAGATTAACCCAGAAGCAAAACACCTGAACCTTATCTTAATCCCCATCAATAATATTAATCCAATAGTTTTTCATTTTTTGCTTAAGTTCATTGTACCCTTTGATTATTTTTAATGTATTTGGTAAATTATTGAAGTTTTTCATATAAGTGTATTCAGTAGTCATTTTTCCGTATTTATTAGACCAAAAAGGTAAGAACAAATGGTCTTTTCTAAGTTTAGATTTAGCTTTTTGATTTTGAAGTAGATTTTGTAATGGGAAAAAATTTCTTATTGTTATCGTATAATTGCATAGATGTTTTACATTATGTATTTTATGTGTTTTTCTTATTTCCTTCACGCTATGATTTTGAAACAATACTTTTAGTACTTTATTCTGTAATTTTTGTAATTTATTTAACATGTTATTGCTAGCATTACAGTAAATTTCGCAGGCATACAGCAAATTTGCTTCAATCCACGCTGTGTAAAGTAGTTTTTTATTTCTATCGTTTACTGCCTTTCTTATTTGATATAACTTAGGCATTAGTTTTTTAATTTTTGTAATAATGTTGTCTACATGATCTTCATGTTTCCATTTATTGTCAATCCAGTATCCCAAG
>JAHWFP010099248.1:0-19604 GCA_023313725.1 Lithobius niger | reverse complement strand
ATAGCTGCATAAATCCTCATTTTGTCGGGGTCAAAAGTGTAAAAATATTTTATAACTGTATTCTAATTTCGTGAGTTTTGATGTAAAAAATGCCGGCCAGGTTAGCGTGAGAGGCTATAATGTTCCTTCAGCGGCTATGGTAACTATTCTGGCCAATCTGGACAATCTTTCGGCCCCTACGATGATCGGAGGTTTCCCGGATCGAATCCCCGGGTTGTCACCTGCCTTTACCAGATATTTCTTCTTCTCTAAAAAGTCTGGTAATGTTCAAAATTAAGCTTGTTAAGCCAAATAAGCATTAAATTGCTTCGGCTGTCTTAAGGCTCAAAAGAAATTAATTAATAAAAATTGGTCTTTTACTGCTTTTGGTATCAGAAAGTAAAGTAAAGTTAACACGCAATTGCAAACATGCAAAAAACATATTAAAAGAATAGTTATTTAATTACCTTCTTATTGTAGCTTCATTGCTCATCGGTAATTCATGTGATTATTTAATGCCTTGAAGTGACATTTCTCACAGACACCATTGTATCTCACTTCCCTGTTCGTTGCTAGGTGCAACACTGGCCTAATACAGAGACAGTTCAGTGCTATATTCCGGTACTCGTATAGTCTTATTAAGCATGTTGCAAAATTAACATCCTATACTAGATACGAGTGATACAACGATCTTGAGTAAGATACACGAAAAAACCGCACATAAACAGTGAAGAAGATGAAAAAGGATCACTAATTGGTGTTAGGCGTTTATCCTACATGTGTGCATTTTCTACATAGCCATTTTTTTCGGTTTGCCCGTAGGCAGTCACCGGGCTGCAGTAGATGCAGTACAGTGTACAGAATTTGGTACACGTGACAACTAGATTAAAAATGAAATGTAGCTAATTCCCAGTGATTTACAATATGAAAACTGGCTGATCATTTCAAGTAATATAGGACATATTATGGTTTTTCTGCTCACCTCAGTATTCGGCCAGTGAGTATTTTAAATCATGAAGTTTTGACGGTAAACTTCCTTTCACGTAATTGTTTTAGCCATTTAAAGTCATGCAAAACATTCCCGAAATTTCGGGATTAACCCCTGGATCCCGGGCTTGAGATAAATGAATCCCGAAATTCAGGGATAACAAAACCTTCCCGGGATAGGATGCCCTACGAATGATGTGCTAATACATTTGCCAATTGACAACTTTCGTTGATATATTATAAATGGAAATCTGAAATGGTAATAGAAATGGAAATATGAAATAGGAAATGGAAATGGAAATGGAAATATTCTAATATATATTGGTTTTTAAGGAAAGGTAGCAAGGGAAAAAAATAATTCCCGAAAATTAAAATCAAATTAGTATATCGACATACTTGCGGTTCTCCAACACCTATTAGGAGGGTTTTTTTTTATCACTGAAACATTCTTTTTAAATTTTGTTATCCTGCAGGACCCAATAAAACTGAAACCCAATAACTCGTGTAGGACTGTCAGCTAAGCGGCTTTCAATGCAAAATCTGACCCTCAATAATATTGCAAATGTGTTACTAGGTCTACTCCGCTCATCCTAATGTTAAATCTTAAAGGGGGATTATTCAGTTCATCCATACCGAGACAGAGGGAAGGCTTCCAGCTATGAAATTGTAGGAATGGCTGCAGTACGATTTGGTCTGCATACTTCGTTTGGTTTGCAGCCTGGGTGTGTTACGGAATGGCGTTTGACGGCAAGTAAGTAAGAAAGTATTGTTATAACATTAGTAGTGTTGTCGGTATCATCTCTCATTGGACGCCCAGAGTTTGGAGAATGTCAACGTATGTAATGATGTGTGTATCTAGACACATGCTAGTTTGTCGCGACAAATCTAATCAACGTTGTCAAAGTCCACGTCCAATTCACGAAAAATAAACAAAACATCAAAATAAAGCCAAAGACCTTTAAAGAGTTTGAATGGTGTGGTCTCTCAAAAGAGTGATTTGAACTAAATAAAAACATAATTAAACAAAATTAAAATAAAACCTAAAACTGCTAAAGAGGCCACTAAGTTGAGTATGGTTATGCCTCTCAAAGACGTCACATGAAATTTAAAAATTGGGAAAGTAGCCACACAAGCAATTGTTAACGTGGCGAATTATTACACATCTACAGACTAGTAGTTGAGTCTAATACACGATTAAAAAGAGAGGTGATCTCATATCAAAAACCAAAACACGTAAAAGGGACCAACAAGTTCAGAATGGTTCGGCCCATCAAAGGAGTGATATCAAACACCAAAACATTCGCTAAGTCACTGAATAATGCTTTGGACGTTAAGTAGCAAATATTATGTACCAACAGTAGCAATGTTGTAGTGTTTATATAACCTTCAAACTATTAGTTTGTGTAATTAACGTGGCGAATATTTTGGGGTGTTGAAGTCACTCCTTTGAAGAGACGAACCATTTGGTACTATGTGGTACCTTTATCAGTTTTTATTTTTAATATGATAGAATAAAATAAGGCACAGTATAAAACATTGTTTACATTTTTTAGCCCAGCAGTGTGATGTATATATAAGGGTGTTTGATCCACATTATAATTTAGCTTCGTTGCTTAAAGAGTCGATCACTGCTTGGCCAATGACCACTGACTGGAAGTAAGAATCAGTGGCGAAGTACAGTACCAGTCTAGATCTATCTACTGCTTAGGGCCTTTTTCTTGAATTCATTTTGCTGCCAATTGTTGAAAAATTGAAAACTGAGCCCATTTGAGTCAAATGACAATAACCACTGCTTAACAAACGATATCTATAAAATTAATTACAGGAAAAAAGTATAATTGTTTAGCTTTCTCTTTTTTATTTTGAAAATTGGCTTGGAGATGTTAATACCGTTCAAAATTATCTCAAGTCAAAACCCTCCAAAGAAAACGGAAGTTGTGCATATGACCAATTGACTGTTTTACAGGCTGGGATACCTCTTAAATGTTTGGAAGAGATCTATCCCTTACATTACAATGTATCGGCCCAGGGGATAGATTGAGTTGTATCACCGTGACCAGGTCGAACCAAAATCCACTGCTTGGGTCTTCTGCAATTAACTCTATACCAGATCCAATAAAAATGTTGTTTTTTTTTCTTATTTATTTCTACGTCTAAAACTTTTGGATCAATCTGCCGGATGGCGCTAATGACCAAGTTGTCGACGCGCCATTAAGCCTCAATCCCCCCCCCCTCAATCTGCCGAAATCGAACAACACTAATCTGCTGTGGCCTAGTTTTTCTATTTGTGGATATTCTTTTCATGTATGAACACCTAAAACACCTACTAAATGTTGAAGCTTGATGCTGAATAATGCTCATGTTGCTCAGTAAGATGTGTTGTTGTTTGGTTAATACATGAATTTGTAGTATGAATGGACAGAGGCTTAGTAGGAATAGGGGACGAGCATTATTCTGTTCAATAAGCCGGACGATGGAACATTGATCACTTGATAGACGTAATGGAATCATGTTGTCGTGTCGTTCTTCACTCCAAGTTCTCACATGAGTATCAGTGGCTTATGTGCCGTTAAGTAAGTGGAAACAAAGCCAGTATCTCATAATTAAACGAACACAGAAGAGAAGACCTACCATGGCGATATTTACAGTGGCGATCATCAAGTCATACATTGAAAACATATTACTGTATGATCATGGCATACACTGAAAATACATGAACCTAAATACAAAGTGAGGATTACTTAAGTTTGAATTTTTATGGTAAAGCATGAGCCAAATACCATTCTAACTATCCCATCCTAGCTATCCCATCCTAATCTGCACCATTCTGAGTCTGGAAACGAGACTCAGAATGGTGCAGATTAAGATAGGATAGTTAGGCTGCACGCTCCTAGAACTTCTAATCTTGGTTGGTTGGTCTAATAGTGTTGGCAGTGTACGTAAATTGGCATAATGCAGTAATCATGATCACTGGTCAGCTTTGAAACAAATTCAGGAATGTTAGCCCGAGGGACGCACAGCTTTAGTTTCATTTTCTAGCTGACCACGGTGGCTAAATTATGCCAACTTGCATAAGATGCTGTAGTTTGCAGCCCCATTCTGTCTACGCGTGTAATGTAGCAGATTGTGTCGAGCTGGTGTCGAGTCATTAGTACGTCAGTTGCTGTTTGTTTCCAAGCAGGCTTAACGTACTTTGAGGACCATTGGACTTTATTTCATACTTGTCGTTTGGCAGGAAAGCCACTCGGTCAGCACAATGTAATGTTTGTAATTTCCGTAATTTCTAAACTAACGTACCGAATTTCGTTCCGTCTGTTACAATGGCCTTGCTAATGTCTACAAGTTTCTAATTTACATTGGGGTTCAATGAAGCATGGTTAAAAAGTTAGCATCGCGATGACCTTGAAAATACGCATCAAGGTCAGTGATCGACAAATGGTTAACTCCCCCCCCCGTTTGCCTACATACCACGCAAAGTTTCATTATCGTAAGATTAAAATTCTTTGATTACCAAGAATGTTGGAACTTCCTTTCTGCCCCACCCTGTATAACCTGTCTGTTCGTAAATCCATTCATTTTGTATTAACAGTGTAATTACTGTGGTGTTATGGTAAATCTATTGTAATGTTTACTGCTCTCAGGATGGTTGTTTCCCCTTGATTGTTCAGGATTTAGTTCATGCCTATCACTTGCAGATTGCAGTAGAACAAGAAGGCAAGCCACTAACCAAACTGAAACACTACGGTAACACAATTGTTGCAGGAATATGTGTTATTTATGTAGTAATTGTACTAATTTTATTTATTAATGACGGATGTTTGTTTAAAATATGACTCACGCTGGTCATGTTGGACCAACGTTAATATAAATTTGTCTCCACTCCTGCAGCATTGTCAGATTGAAACTGTTGTTTCTCAAATCACTGCTGCTGTTTTCCAGTAGGCCCTGGGAACATGCGCTCAGCTGTTGCCAGGACTTTTACCTCGCTGTAGGCGGACAGATGGACTAGCGAACCCACTGGCCGCGCCTTGTATGAGATTCATCCCTCGGTGGCTGTACTCAGCGCCCTTTCACGTAGGGAATCCAGCCTTATTTCTAGGCTGCGGACTGGTCATGTCCAGCTCTGGGCGCATATGTTTCGTCTTGGGTGGTCACGCACCCCAACCTGTCCCTGTGGCAGGAACCCGAGACCGTTTGTCATTTCCTTTCAGACTGCCCTCTCTGGGCTCATCAGCATCGCTCTGTTCTCAGAGGTCTGGATGATCGTTTGCTCCAGGTCCTGGGTGCCCCCCTCCCCCCGAATTCCGTGGCTCGTCGGAATTCATTGTATAGTGTCCTCTCATTCTGTAAGGCTACCGGGCACTACGCCCAGGTCGAGGCCTCATCCTGTTAGCCGCTCCTCCGCTATCCAGCTTCACTGGCTGATGTGTGGCTTTAGGTGCCCTGTTGTTAATGTAGTTAAAGTTGGTAGTTGGGAGTTGGTTGGACGTGGCCAGCGACGGCAGGTTTGCATCGGGGTTATTGGGGTGATTCGTTGCAATGTCTCATTGCCTGGGCACGCTAGTGCCATATGTTAGTTTTAAGCCTAGTTCGTAAGTTTTAGGAGAGAGTGTATGACTTCTAGGCCTTTTAAACTCTAATAAAATACGGTAATACTGCTACCACGGTGTAACAAAACTTTATTGAGACTGTAATACTATGATAATTTTCACATTGTTTGGTGCATTTATCTTTCATGTGTCTTTGTTTATAAGATGAACAGTGCTGTTTGATTATTTTGGAAGGTTTAGCTCAATCCTCTTACTTTCTACAGTGTTATCACAATTGCTTGGATCTCCACATTCGGCAATTACTGTGAGCAATGGTCACCAAATAATAGAAAATAAATCTTTTTTCTTTACCTTTAGTTTCCAGTAGAAGAATTCAATGTCTCAAAAATTCATTCACCCTATGGAAAATGTACTGTGCTAAGCCCAAGTATGTAAAACTTGCGCAATGCTTTTGTAATGTTTTTTTTTATGGTGATATGGTGATTAACCTCCTTTTGGTTTAACATTACGTAATCAGTCCTAACTGGTTAGTGCTAAATAAACAATTTATTTCGTAATTTTTTATATCAGATATCTGGTTAATGGAGAAATCCTACATAAAGCTATGAAACACAGTATAAACACAGTCAGTGACTAACAATTACTTACCAGTGATTTTAAACTTATCCACCAGTGATGGATTTGAGACTGCTTTCCTTTTGTGTTGATAATGTTCAATTGAAATAAAAAAAATATAAAACCACGATCTCCAGAAGTTACAGACTACACTTAATTGTCTTAAAAGCGTTCAGCCTGTTAAAACCGTTTATGCATAAATGCCCAAAATTCAAAATTTCTTTTAAAAGGCCTTGGTAAAACATGTATTGAACCTTAGGTGATTTATGTTTGTGCTAGTAAAGCCAGGTAATAGTGCTTTGACACTACAATTCATGTTTTCAAGTATGACTGTGTTACGACGAGTGATACTAATATGGGAGCATTATGACGTGACCGATTTTAAAAATAAAACAGAAGCATTGCATCATCCCTAGGAGTTTACATGAATCATCAATTCAAACAAGTTTTATTTACGTTTCTCTTTCACAAAATTTGAAAAGGTCAAAGAAGAAACAGGGGCTTTAAACCTACTCCTTATTTATCAAAGTAAATCTTTTGGCACTTTAACAAACTAAGTAAAAAATAACACTAGTAGAGGTGTTTACCCAAAATTGGGCAAGGAAGGCATAACAAGAGTACTTCTGCAAAGTTGATTAAATAATATCTACATTTACATCCTGTCAGGAGATTTTTTGTGGTGGTGGGTTGGTGGAAAGCAAAGTACTGGGGAGAGACATATGCAATTACGAATCTGCTTAATTCTAAAGGTTGAATATCCTTCCTCCACATTACTTTACATTATTCACTAGGGAACAGGTTTTGGGCCTATGACAGGTGGAGCGGTTTGAAATATCAAGCCTCTTGGAGGTTGCCAGGCTGATTCGATTTGTAGTGCTAAGAATGACTTGTGTACCAAATATCCTCCTGTTTGTCGATCAACAAAACTTTTTTGGTCATGCACCAGGGAGAGGGCCCTGGGGGCACTTGTAAGCCCTGTGGTATTTCGTGGGAATTTCCCGGCTGGTTTGATTTGTACTGCTAAGAATGAACTTTGTACCAAATTTCATGCATTTACCTTCATTTGCAAGACTTTATTGGTAAGCGTCACGGAGAAGGCAGAGGGGAACAGACTGGGCCCTGGGGAGGGTATTTCATGGGGGTTCCATGGCTGATTTGAGTAGTGCTGCTACGAATGATTTGTGTTTAAAATTTCTTTATGATTTTAGCTCGATCTGCAAGAATTTGTTGGTCAAGCCTCAGGGGTACATGAGGAGGGACGCTATGAGCCCTTGGGCATCGTTCGTGGGGATTTCCATGACAGGTTCAATTTGTATTGCACAAATATCATGCTTTTAGCTCGATCTGCAAGAATTTGTTGATCAAGCCTCGTGAGGGACCAAAGGGGACACTGGTGGACCTTGAGTGTCTTTCAAGGGAAGGTCCATGACTGGTTCGATTTGCACTGCTAAGAATGACTTGTGTACCAAATTTCATGCTTTTTAGTTTAATTGCAATAATTTGTTGGTCACACCTCATGGGAGAGGGGTGCTGAGGGCCCATGGGTGTATTTCAAGGGGAGTTCCTTGACTGGTCCGATTTGAACTGGTTAGAATGACGTGGTTACCAAATTTCACGCTTCTATCTCGATTTGCAAGAATAAGATGATCAAGCCTTTGGGAGGGACATAGGGGCGCTGTTGCCCTTGGAGGGTAGTTTATGGGGGTAATTCCATGGCTTTTTCGATTTGTACTACTACGAATGACATGCGTACAACATTTCGTGCTTTTAACTTGTTTTAAAGAATTTGTTGGTCAAGTCTCGGGGAAATATGAGGGTGGGTGCTGGGATCCCTTATGTGTCTTTCAAGGGTAATTACAGACTGGTTCGATTTGTACTGCTAAGAATGACTTGGGTATCATGCTTTTAGCTCGATTTGCAAGAATTTCTTGATCAAGCCTTAGGGAGGTGATGGCGGCCCGTGAAGAGTATTTCGTGGGTGCTCCATGTATTCAATTTGTACCACGAAGAATTACTTGTGTACCAAATTTCATGCTTTTAGCTCGATGTGCTTAATTTTGTTGCTGAACAATTGTAGTGTTCGTGAATCCAGGATTCTAAATTTACAATGGGCGAGTATTAGAACTCAATTCCAAATACTGTAATTTCTTCCATTGTAAATTATTGTTCAGCAATACCTTTCAGGGTTTCAAGGTATGTATAGGGTTTCATGGGTTTATGCTATACCCTGTAGTCAGAGCATAAACAAATTACCTTACTTCCAATTTTATCCTACTTATTTTTTATTACAGGTCAACAAATTATATACAAGGGTGATGCTACTGAAATGAAAGCAGAATTTTCCTATCAAATCCCTTTAATGCAAATGTCTGTAAGTAATACTAGGTACCAAAACGAAACTATTTTGTCGGGTCTAAAGAGTTAAATGTCACAGAGTTTGGTGGGATCCCACTTCCAAATAACAGAAACCAGCAGGTCATCGAAACTCTCATGGAGATCGACGTGTGACTTGCACTGTCCAAAATGTCAGTTTGTTTACTGTTCGGTCACAATTTAGTTATTGGTCGTGGAGTTTTAATGACATTTCTGTGTTATCTCAACCAAGAATGCTGTTTGGTCGGGAATTTGACAGGCATTCGTAGGTGACTCATTAAATGGGCCATTATTTTACATTACACAGAAATGAAAGAAATTACCAATTTTTTGTATTAGTATAATTGGAGATTTTAATTTTCACAGTGTAGTGCAGTCAGCATAGCTTCCACAACACGCCACAGTATTGGCTTGGTCGTATGATATGGTGCAGCCCTTTCACGCCAAAGTCAGCCAAAGATTGCCACGCACTGTAAATGTTGATAGAACATTGGAAATTTTGTGTATTCTTGTTTTTATTGTTACCAGCCGTATTATTCCCTTGTAATTAAGGCACTTCCAGTTGTAGTTTTATTATAAGGTACTAAAAATATTTTGTTCAGCAAAAGTTATAAATATACTGAAAAAAAACCACTTATTTGCTTCTAGCACAGATGAAAGGGAGATCATGACTTTTACATCACTAAGCTAAGTCACTTTACAAATCTAGACACACGCTAGTATGTCGCACCAAGTTAGGCAACAAACATCACAACAAACAGCACAACAATCGTCCATCAATTCAATTGTCGAGGTTGTAAACCATTGTACCGCCACGCCATAGCGTCAGTGTCTAATATCCTGCAGCATGTTTGGGTACATTTTAGGTACTTGAGATAAAATAATGGGGTACGAAAGCTTAAATTGTGTTGAAATCGATAGCGATGACCCACCTGACAAAAATTAACTCGTGTAGAATGCCAGCTAAGCTGCTTTCAATGCAAAATCTGACCCTCAATAACGTTGAAACTGTGTGTACTGACGTGCGTGCCTAGACACACACTAGTGTCTCACGATAAATCTAAACAACGTTGACAAAGAAATTGTTTTCACATCCAATTCACGAAAAATAAATAAACTGTACAAACAAAGCAAAATAAACAAAGCCAAAAATTGAGAGAGAGGCCACCAAGTTGAGAGTGGGCCCCTTCAGAGGAGTGATATCAACACACCAAAACGAACTAAATAAAACAAATAACAACACAATTAAAACCAAACCATAAAAAGAGGTGACTAAGTTGAGAATGGTTCGGCCTCTAGGTAAAAAGTAGTAGCAAAGTGTTGAAAATCAATTTCTTGTTGACGTGGCACTTTATTACACGTCTGCACAGTAGTGGAGTTGAGTCTAATACACAATTTCAAATAAAGAACTGATTTCATATCAACAACCAAAACTGGAAAAAGGAGCTGCCAATTTCCGAATGGTTCGGCCGTTCAAAGGAGTGATATCAACACACCAAAACATTCGCTGACTTAATCGCACCTAACAATACGTAGGACGTTAAATGAAAACTTGAACTCTGCTACTTTCGGTAAGTTCTAGTTTTAGTTTAGTTCTAGTTCTAGTTTTCATTTAACCTTCGAGCTATTAAGCAGTGCGATTAACTTGGCGAATGTTTTGGTGTGTTGATATCACTCCTTTGAAGCGCCGAACCATTCGGAACTTGGCAGCTCCTTTTACCAGTTTTGGTTTTTGATATAGTATTTAACCTTAATATCTTCCTGGTTGATATGATCCAATAAGTAGCTGTGATCTTGACCACGGAAAGGCAGCTCGAAGGTGTGGTTGATCAAATGGGGAGATACATTTTAATGTCTTGAACTACTACATTATTACGACAATAGCGTGCTGTGTTACATTTTTGCTGGTATCACAAAGTCCACCAGAATTTATTGCAGTAGGGCAGCATTTGACATGCGGGACCAACTATTCTCCTAAAAAAAATTAGATAAAAAAATGAAATAAATATAAAAGTTAAAGAGGCCTACATACACCATTCATTAATGTTGTCAGGGTATTTTTAGAGCCAGTACATCATTTTACAATATGATGTATTCTAATGTAAGTAAACGACTGGGTTTCTGCGTTTACTCCCTTCCAAAATATGAAACGGTAATAAGGCAGATATCGCTGTTTTGATTTCTGGATATGTAAATGCTTAATTGTTGTTTTGTTGCTCCTGACCAGCAATAGTGTTGTGTTGTCGCTTCTGTTGTATTGTTGTACACATTGCTGTGTTGTTACAAATTTGTTGTTTAGTCGCTCCTAACTCGTTTCTCTTGAGCAGCAATTATTTACAAAAAACTTAATTTACATTGTCGGCAGGTCGTGTATATTAGAGGTCGTTTGCGAACGAGAATATCAGAAATGGAACTAGAGGAGGCTGGGGAGGCTTGGGAGGCGGCAGGGCTAACAATGTCAAAATGTTACAGTGCTGCAACATGTAACAATGGGGTTACAATAGGCGAGGCACACAATATCGGATTATAGCTCACTCGAACAAGATGCAACAATTATGGTTGGGTGCCGGGAAAGTAACATTGTCGTTGATTGACTTAGCTAGCTAGTTGTGGAGAACCAAAATTAAATTAAATGGTCATGAAGTTAAACCGTTGGATGAGAAGTCTTCAATTTTGAGGCCTGTTGCCTCAAAATTAAGCGGCTGACATGACTGAGTGACTTATTTACTTTTTCAATGCGGGCTTCGCGAATCCAGTTGAATTGTTTCCTCAATTGTTTGCCATGATACTGCAACAATCCAGAATCAACTACTCATCGAGATTAAGCATGCTAAATCTAGAAACACGCTAATGTGTTGCCATCAAATAATAATCATGGGACAAACCTTCGGCGGAACCTGAACATAAGTATGAATTTCTAATGTTCCGTTTTTCCGAAAACAAAAACCGGTGAACAGTGGACACATGATAGACCAGACCGTAGCAATTACAATAAAATGGAAGCGAAAAAGCCAACAAATTAACTGAGCAAAAATTTAGGAAAAAAACATTAGAGCTTCGATCCCCATACTCACAGCCGTGAAGGTACACGAATAAAAACGGATTAGAGTTCACTCGAACGCAACGAACTATAATTTGAACTCCAATTCGCAAAAGGTAAACCCACAAACACACACAAAATAGACGCCATAAACAGCAAAACGCTACAAAATTGAATGACAAAAATGCATACACAAAATGCATTCTCCAAATGCATAATCAAACGAACTAGCAATAACCACCTCAAACGACCTTCAAACACAAACACAGACAAAAAACTGCCTTAACTAGAAGTCTGCTTGTTTCACAAATTATAAATGCACTCAAAATGCACATATACCCACTCACACGAAAAAGACTTAATATATGAAACAACAAACACAGACAAGTATAAAAAAATCTGTATAATAGACAAATTATGCGTGCACGCCCAAACCCCGAAACATTAAACTTTTCAAACATAAACTGGGCTTTCTTTCTGACATAACCACTGATCAAAAACAGTCCTTGTTCCCAGGTATTGGAGTCCAAATTATAGTTCGTTGCGTTCGAGTGAACTCTAATCCGTTTTTATTCGTCTACCTTCACGGCTGTTAGTATGGGGATACGAGCTCTAATTTTTTTTTCTAAACTGTGAAGCCGTTTTTTTGCTCAGGTAATCCTCATTTAACTCTCTCACAAGTTCTTAAAAATGGTAAAATGTTTCCTCTATCGAATGTATACCGAACCTAACAGCCCTTTAAGTTGGTCAATCGTTTGGTAGGAGGCAAAACATCTTTTGAGTAAGAAAAAGTTGTCCGCTAAACAAAAAATTGTGCAAGTGACTCTTTCTCTCACACCCATTACCATTTAAAAAGTCCTGCCACGGTACTTTTTTATTTCATTCGGATGTTGCTCTGACCTTTTCTTCTCTTTTCCGAAACATCGTTAATAAAGACAAACTAGTTGGGGAAGTCACTAACTAGTCACAATTGGTCTTCTATGTACTTTCCTCACTGTTGAGGCATGCACCATGCACCATGCACCATGTAAAGATAGTAACCATAACAATTGCAGGGTTTAATGTGCTAGCTCTTAGGCCTTGATTTCGAATTCAGGCCTAATTTTCAGCTTTTAGGGCTAAATTTTACCTGCCATTTTAATTTCGTAAGCAGCAGCTAATGGGGAATTGGCTTCGAGCGTAGGCCTATTCATCCATGCAACATGGTGTCGAGGCTTTACGTTGCCGTGGTATCGAGCGATCTTCAAACTCTCAGATGCATGCATGTAAAATGCGTCATGTTGCATATTAGGTGTGACGAAAAAATGCTATTATTTCATTGAGTTCCATCGAAAAAGCAACAAAAAGCAACAGTAACTTGTTGCTTGCCTATAGAGAAAATTTAAACCATGAAGGCGAGTAACAAAGTAGGGTTTCATACATCGGATAGATTTTTCACGGTACTCATGTAGACATAACTGTTTCATGTTTTGGCTAAACGTAGTAAGCGTTACCAAGATTAACATTGAATGTCTTAGCTACGTACAAATATCTGAGAAAATTGATTGAATTTTAAAGTGGTGATAGCCAAAGGAAAAATTGTATTTTGAATAAAGATCGCCAGTAAATGTTCTGCCAAAATGTTCCTTTCGTTGTTACACCGAAGGTTTTTTTGACAAAGCATTTTTTCTTCAAGAGTGTGTAGCAAAACAATCCTAACGACCCTACCACAATTTACAACTCAGAGCTACCAAAATTTTGAACGTTTACAGACTGTGCTGTGTGTCCAAAACTGTTTATCTGCTAAAAACCTAAGCACCGCTGCAAAAAATTCTGAACGTGGCGGTGTTGTTGTTATTGTTGTTGTTGGTCGTGATCGTGGTGTTCCTGGTGGTATTGGTGTTGGTATTGGTGTTATTGGTGTTGTTATGGGGATTGAGGCTTACTGGCGTGTCGACAGCCAGGGGGAAAACTGTGATGTGTGCTACGAAAACAGTGCTGCGCGCCATGATGGAAGATAGCCAGAGTGTTGGGCTATCGATCCACGTATTTCCAAATGCTAGTTAATTTTCTAGCTAATAAATTGGGGTGCGTAGCATAAGAGGCTAGATGACCGGGATGCTATGATATGATGACGTTTTTGCTACGGAAGTTTACGAAACAGTTTTTCACGTATAGAGGTTTAACTTGCATTTTTATTTCTGGTCACACAGGATGCAAAAAGTAGTTGGGTACATATTTGGCACTGGATTTTAGGTTTAGGGACTGCTCCTCTTAAAATTGCATCGATTCGGAACAAATACAGCAGACACGGTGGCTCCTACTGTTTGCAAGGGTTATTTGTTTTGGGTAAAATTTACTCGCGTAATATTTGTTATTATCATACTAGAAATATTCGCTCACACAGTGTATTTATTTGATCGTAACCTGTCTGTGAACATCTCTGGATACTGTTGGCGATTACATTTCTACTGGTCCGTTCTTTCACTGTCCATTAAAGTAAAAGGCTCCTACAGGCGTACACATCCAACCAGCCTGATGTGTTCACGTTGATGATTTTTAATTGAAATAATCAAATGTACAATTGAGAAAATTGCATCTGTTTAATTGCTGTTTTGCTTTACGTTTTAAATATATGATTCATAAAGCACAACAGCACTTAAACAGATGCAATTTTCTTAATTGTGCATTCGATTATTTCAATTAAAATTCATCAATTTGTATCCGTGTACATTTTAACAAGTAAAGTGAAACTTCAATCATATAACCCCGCTTTGTACGGCATACTTGACGTTTTTGTTTGTAATTCGTGTACCTATTTTACGGCTAAGGCGTCGCGCTACAAAGGTTTATGCATGCAGTCGATTGTTGCTGACCACTTCGAAACAATTCAACTCAGCTCTGAGAGCCTGCATCTATAAAATAAAAATGCCATTTGATCGTCTCTAGCTGCCAATTTCGAGCAACGTAGCTTATTTTGGATTAAATCTATATGTTTTTAGCTGAAACAAGGAATCTTTTATTTTACTCATAACAATCAACTTTTTAGCAAAGACATAACACGAGCACGAAGAATGGTTCTGGAGTTTGCTGAGTGGCATTGTTCCCTAATTACAATGGTAAAACAATGCAAAACAATCAAAATACATAGTTCTTGTTGTACTAAAAGGAAACCAGGAACTAGAGTTTTTGAAGATCTGGTTAGTAAAAACTCCGAGCACCGTCAAACCGACTCTTCTTTTAGAAGATAAGCAACCAGTTGGGTTTTTTTGCACTTTACGGATCGTGAAAACTTTGTTAGAAAAACTTTCCAAATACATTTAATCGAAACTTTTCTTAACTCTAGAAATCCTGACTTTATTTCCTACTGCAAATTTGGCTTTCTTCAACAACTGTTTACTACTAGTAACGGTTTGTGACGTTTGGTTACTTCCCTAAGTTTTAGTTTGTGGTGGATTAAACCGTGTTATTTTAATTGGAAACTAACTCATTGATAATCTGCCTTCACTCAATTTTTTTTCACATTCGAGCTTTCAGCATTCTGTTGAAACGTTCTACCGTGCTCGCTTTCTTCTTAAGAGCACGTAGAGTACATATTGATGTTATGACGCTTAAGTAGGACTTTGAAGTCTTTATTGCAGAACTCACTACCTAAGACTTGTAAATTTTTAGGGGTTGTCGCTTCTGCGAGTATCTTCTTGAATGCTTTGGTAATGTTTATACCAGCTTTATATTTAAGGAGAATGGCTCAAGCAAACTTGAACATAACGTTAATGCAGCCTAGTAGGTAGATAAATCCATTATTTAGGGTGGCGTAATGTATAGATCGGCCAGGCTCAGTACAAACACTCTCCTTCTCGGAAAATTTTTCCAGATTGGTTTGTGAAGTTCTTTTACGAGTTGATCCATTTTTTTATTTCCCATTCCAAACCTCAGTTTTATTTTCATGATTTTCTTAACGAGCGAGGGGCTAATTTTTTCCTTTGTGTCAGAGAAGGATCATCTCTCGCACTTTGAGCTTTGGAAATTAGATCTTCATCAGTGAGGTGCCGGTCTTTTATATCCGAGCTCTTGGAGTAAGCAATAACATGGTCTTTGCATGCTTCGCCTACTTTATTAAGTCTTGAATCTCCTCGAGTAAATTTTTTTTCCAGTTCGGTTCCCAGTCCACATTATTGGTAGCTTGGTGAATGCATATCAAGCGGTAAATTATCTATGAATTTGTGTACGATTCTTTTCTCAGACCTGATAAAGGAACCTATTTTTGTCTCGCACCTCGCAAAATACAACTTCCATCTGTCGGTTATTTTTTGAGATTTTAATAAGAGACGTCTCGGGGCCATTAGAAGTGTGACGTTTATATTTGATGCAGTACCTCATCTTGATTGTTCTTTGTTTTATACAAGTTTTTAACCTAAACCTAATTTTGACAAGTCGCCCTTTTCTCCCAAACAATTATAATTTGTTTTTTGCTGCATTTCTGACAAACTTTCGACCATCTAGTTTCTATGTTCGTCATGGCCAGCCAAAGTAGATTTATAGAAAAGCCTGAATCTCTTAATCAAGTCATTAGGATCATCGTGACACTTATATTCATCTCGGTTCAAATAACCCATTTTTTGTAACCATGCCTGTCCTTTGTTGCTTAGATTTCTCTTTCCAAATTGGAGCAATGATCGAGCCATACTTAGCACTTCGATTGGACTTAGGTTTACGAGGGGATGGATCGTAGTTCTGATAAATGACCTGAGTATTTTTTAACATAGCCGTGTAATACGCCCAACTTCCGGTGCATAGGCGGGTTCTTTCAACTCATTAAAAATTAGCAAACTCCAAAGCCTGCATCTCCTCATAAACTGCTGCTCCTCGGCCACTTTGTCATTCTCAAAAAATTTAATCCAATTATTCCCAATCATCACCTCACCTTTTTTCGTGTCATAATGTAGCTCGAATACTTGGTCAGTCTCTTGGGATTTTCGAAAAAATGTACTAAGCAATATTTAGCTGTTTGACCAATAACACAGATGTCAAGGTAACAAACTATTATGGGACCTAAGAGTGGCAATGTTGGGAAGTTCCAGGGGAGTAGAAAACCATCTAGCTGGTACTGCCGAATACATGGAGTAAGTTTAGGGCCGGAGCTCATTGCCAGAGTTCGTAGCTGCGTATTCAGTTTTGGAACGAGTCTCTAGAGTAAGTCGCATTATAGCGCCGGAACGAGGGTTTCAGCGAGGCTGAAATTGAGAGGGGTTGCCAATCTCTTCTCACTAGGAGTAAGTGCTTCGGAAGCGGGTCATGATAAAACCGATGCATCTTAGTCGTCTTCATAAATTTCTTCCTCTTTATAATCTATAAGGAGTGTAGTTTGCATGTGATGAGTTTTTACACCACTGATTGAATGTTTTAAAGTACTAACCGTTTTTTTACAGTGCCGACTGCTGGTTTCACAGTGCTTACTACCGGTTTAAAAAATTCTTGTAGTGATTTTTTTTTTGCTCTCTGTCTCCCAAATGTTGGTTTAAAAACTTTTCAGTTGAATGACTTTTAAGTTTTGTGATTTCCTGTGTCTCCGTCTTTTTTTAATATGTAAAAACGAATGTTTATATTGTCCCTCGTTTAACATTTTAGTAATTGATAAAAAACCTGTAATGATTTTGACGCAACATTTTGAAGTCCAAAAATTCAATGTTAGGCCCAACGCAATTGTTGTAAACGTATTTCAAATTTAATTCATCCATGGGTAAAAGGATTAACAAAATTTGTATTGTCCCTGGCAACTTGTTTAGGAATTTCTTGTGCAGGACTGACTGCAATAAAAAAGAAACCATCAGCATTTGAATGGCATCCCTGGGAAAAGTAATGCTGGATTTTTTTGTTTGTCCAAATGGCATCTGTCAAAAACAATCAGGTTTCAGAATTTTGGGTCCAGTTCTTCGGGCAGAATTAAATCTATTTGAGAATCGTAAATAAATGTGACATTCCATCCTATTATTTCCTCAATTTTATCAAATATGGACCGCAAAGCTTTGTACTTAGATTAACATCAAGTTTTTCTGCAATTTGCGGGTACTATCATTATACAATATACATCTGATACTCGAAGACAGAAATGGTTATTTTTTTAGGTTCCTTATTAGGCAACAAACAAGTCGTAGTTTTAAATTTTCATAACTTTTTTATTTACATATTTTTTAAAATGTTTATGGATATCCTATAAAGTCTTCATTGGTAAATTTTCGTTGGAAATATCGGATTTGGAAATTGCAAAGTCTACGTAGCACCACAATTTCACGTTGCTGGGAAAATCATCTGTGACGTGCACTGCGGTAATTTTCCCAGTGACTTCCATCAAGTTTAAATCATTGTAAGATGGCAAGTTAAACCAGTGTTTGTCAATAACATTTTTGTTAAGTTTCCTTTAAGTTTTGTGAATTTTGTGAGTTTTCGTACACTCAAGTTATAAAACAGAGCGCTTTGTCTCTGTTACCTTAGTTAACCTTTTTGCAAGAGGGGTATCAGAGGTAAGCTGTGTACATTGAATTAGAATAATTGAATGTGAATGGAAACAGAATTTTGCTTGTCGAACTCGACCTATAGTTTTTTACAGATATACCGTTTAAGATTTTTCACTGGATGAAATCCAACCGCTATATTTTGAATTTTCGTCCAAAATGAGAGTCCCTGAACTACTTAAATCTTTAAACTGGATGAAAATAAACAAACAAAGAGTCAATCAATCTTTATTAATCTTTATTAATCTTCGATAATCATTCTCGTTCTTAACTTTTAGCAATTTTTTTTTGCAAGAGATTCGAAAGATGCTTTTGCCAGGATGGTTGAGACATTTTAAGGTTTTCCTTTTATTATATAATTTGAGGTTCTTCCTTTTATTATACATTAAAAAAAAACCTCATCGATGGGGTGGCACATTTTAAAGTTCCGTGTGCTTAAAAAAAGATATCCATCAATAAGTTTGGACAAGCATTGCAAATGGCAAAAGGGGAAGTTGGTGACGCAATGGGGGTCGGTTAGAGAGGACGGCCAAGACTAGGGTACGTTCGAACCCCAGAAAAAAATTACGACACGCAAAGCAAGCATTTAACTAAAGTATGAGCTGCTATCGAATCTGAAACTGCAGTAAATTATTTTCAGATTGATACTCTGGAAACTGACTTTCAGAAACATAAAACCAATTGCCTTCTTCTATTA
Organism: Lithobius niger; assembly: GCA_023313725.1. Classification (NCBI taxonomy): domain Eukaryota; kingdom Metazoa; phylum Arthropoda; class Chilopoda; order Lithobiomorpha; family Lithobiidae; genus Lithobius; species Lithobius niger. Next base: position 872 of record JAHWFP010099248.1, on the reverse strand, counting down.
CTTTTCTCGCCAAAAGGTTGGCTTTTGCCGTTTCTAGCATTGAAAAAATACATTGTTCATAGATGGGTCTGATGGAAATGTTTATGCATGGAATTAGCAAATTAAAGACATAGCTTCCCAGGCACGCTGCTGATATGAAAACAAAAGTGTGCATTGACACGAATTACTTGTTGCAGGAAGACCAGAAAGTATACTTCAATGCGATGCACAAGGTGATTAGAAGTCTAAGCAAACCTACGTTTTACGATTGATGCTGCTACTAAGGTATTCGTTGACAGCAATTGCTTATTACAAGGCAGTCAGAAAGTGTACTTCAATGCCACAAACAAACCGATTAGAGATCTAAGTGAGCCTACTTTACCTAGCTACGCAGCTACGAAAAAAAGTGTGTATGAAAACTGTTTCATGATAATCATTTACAGGATGAAAAGGCCTTTGGAAAAATCAGGCAAATGGTTCGTTAATTCCCACGCTCTTTCAAACGTCATATGTCAAGCTATGGTTTAATTCAAAAAGCATTTTTATGCTGCAGAGATCCGAGCTTAGCACTCATTGCTATATGTAAAGCAGGAACGAAAACCTTTTACATTACTAAAGTAAAGGAAGAGCATTTAACAATTACCGCTTTCGATATTCCTTACGAAATGGAAAAAGATCTGCCCATCGCGGTACAGGCACTTGAAGATTTTATACAGAAGACGTTTATTTCCAGAAAAATCTGCACAGAACTTTTCTGTAAAGACGGAAAGCTAAAGGCTCAACAAGAATTAAATAAGTACCGATGCAAACCTATTTATGTTGCCTTTGGACTTATATCGAACCCTTGACCTTTCAAACCAATGGCCGTGGTCTTACCGCTGAGCCATACTGAC
>JAHWFP010099246.1:0-45389 GCA_023313725.1 Lithobius niger | reverse complement strand
TGAGCCTTGTCTTGAAACTAATCGTCTACTTCCTTAGCAACCTTACAAGTACTGTAATAATAGTTTCTGCGGTGGACATGTTAACATTGAAATTTACACATGGTAATCACGTTTTAAACGTTTAACACTTAAAGATATCTGTTGGTAATGGCATTTTGGAGGAAATAGAGCAAACTCTAGCAACTTTAAACTAAGTCATAATTATTGTTGCAACCTTATATGTTATTAAAATCTGATTATATTCAAAATAATCCGATTATAATCAAAATGATCCGATTAATTCAATTATTTTAAAATAATCATGAATATTTCCACCCCTGAGGATCGGTGGTCCATCAGACAAACCACCCAGTTACCTTTAACCATAGTGGCATTGAAATTTCCTTTCTGCGGAAAGCGCCACGGCACCAAAGGATACCTACCCTGATCCCCCCTCCTCCTTTCCCCATCAAGGATGGTTGTCGCTCAGAGAGGGTGGGATAACTCGCCAAACAAGAAATTTATCAACACCAGACCAGAATTCTGGACTTCAGGCTACCACCCCGAAACTTTCGGACTAAAAAAAATCGAAAAAACCCACTATCGTATTCACCTAACGGTAGCCATGGTTACCTGTCTTCAGAAACTGGTCCCCGATTACCGGTCAGGGATTGTGACTTTTAAATCATCGATTCTGAACAGTGGTCACCAATCGCTTTTCTCTAGCTTCCGGTTGATGGACGCCAATAGCCGAAAACACAGGAACTTTCAACAAGTCATTGGTCGCCTGAACGTTACCATCTGTTATCTTGAGAGAGAAGGATGTTGGATGAAGGGACCACTGTTGATCTCAATCTTGCAGCCACACACCTAACAGTAGGAGCGATTTCAGGAGCCACTCGCGTTTGTGAAGACGAACGGGAGAAAATCCCTGTAGACTCTTGTTCCCCTCCACTTTTTCAGGAAGAAAGACGGTCCCACAGAGACACCTGGGAAGAATCCTCATCTCATCGCCATTAAGCCTCAATCCCCCCCTCATCTCATCGCACTACACGTTGAAGCCCTGTCTCGATTAGGAGTAACTCGTCATCATCTGATTCCGAAAAACCAGACTCCGAAAATGGTCAAGCAACTGACAAAGAGGAGGGTAGCAAGAGCTCACCAAACAGCAACTCCTGGAAAAAGTGGTCCGGCTAATATTTTTCTGCCCTCCAGGGAGATTTTGCAAGAAGCGGTCACCATCTAATTCCAACAATGATAAGGAGTTGGAGGGAAGGCGCTCGAGGCAGGGGAATCCTTCTCTTATCATAAGTGGACTAAGAAAGAATTCTTCTTCGGATCAACTAATTTTAAGGCCCCAAAACTCTGACTTTACACACCTTACAAGGAAGCGGAAGATTTGTTCGAACAGGTCAACATGGAGTATGCATCCTGCCTACCAAGGCCCGTCGTAATCGAGATTGACAAAAGTTTACAAAGACTCAGCGTTAGAGCATTCTCTCATTCTGACGCCTTCTTCCCTTCCACCGCTCCAACCAACTTTTCAACAGGATGCGCCTTGAAATCGCCCCAGAGCTCAAGGAAAAGTCAAAGCTCATCGTCAAGAAAGACCAGCAACAGAGTGAAGGAGTGTACATGGGGAAATCCTTTGTCAACACACTCTTTAAAGACCCCCACCGGGGTCCCGCCGGGGAGGGGGATTCAACCAAGAGAGCCACAGAGGGAAAAGGCGGAAGAGCCCACCAGTAAAGGTGATAAGATTCTTATGAGAAACAACCTTCCCCCAACGGCTGAGGCACGGGTAACAAGCGACAAGGATGTAAATGTTTGGAGCCCCACCAAACCTGCACCCCTTCACCGTTGGAGGGGGGGGGAGGAGTGGCTTTGTTTTCATGTCAAGAAATGGGAGGTCATGAACGACCCACTTATGCTGCTGGGTATCAGGTTGGGGTACCGTTCCCTTCTCTTCCTCCCCCAGACAGATGACTAACTCAGAAAACCTGCTTTGCTTGGCTTCGGAATCCTCTGTTATTGAAGGAAATTGATGTCCTATTGGAAAAAAAAGCAATTCGGAAGTCGAAGTCAGGAGCCACATGGTTCTTCTGCCCAGCCAGAGGGATCCCCAAAGAATCCGGCGGATTACGGCTTATTTCAACCTGCACCATCTCAACACCTTCATCCTGAAAGAACACATACAGGTGGAGTCTTTGGATTCAATCAGGCATTCTCTTCAGGAGGGAGAATGGACATCATCAATCGCCCTAGAGGACCCTTACATGCAAATCCCTCATCACCGGCCTGCTTTTAATTCTTTCGGCTGGTCATGAACAGGATGTTCTATTACTTCACAGTCATCCAGTTCATGCTCTCGACAGTACCCCATGTGTTCACGTTAGTCCTGCGAACAGTACTAGGCTTCCTCACGGAGGGAAAGTGAAGGCATTCGCGTATTTGACGATTGGCTGCTGCTCAACATCAACTTCTTCGTACTGCTTCGCCAAACAGAGTTCATCTAACCTTTTCAGGAGATTGGGTCTCAGGATCAACTTAGCAAAATCCGGACTACAACCAGCCAGTCTTCACCTATCTAGGAGCATTTTTGACTTGGAAAGGTTCGCGATACACCCCTCCCTAGAACGCATCATCCAGGAGCTCCGAACATCCATTCAGGCCCTAATCTCTCCAGCATTCAACTTCAGCAAGAGAACTGTGCAGTTTAATTGGAACGATGGAATTAATGGCGAGATTGGTCCCACTGGGAACGTGGCGAGTGTGAAACACTGGTTTCGAAAAAAAACCAACTGGTCGGTCAGGACATTAGGGTTAGATTCGGTCCCTCTGTGACACCTTCCGACCCAAGAATATGAATATTAATTTATGCTAATATAATACCATTCCACAGATACGATCAAATTGAAGCTGCCCATCGCATCCCAAACAAAAATCCAGACAAACCAAGCAGTATCATAATACAGTTCAAACACAGAGAGTACAGAACAGAATGGGTGCACAACAGAAAAAAAAGTATAACAAATGATGACATATATAAGAATGGGAACAAACAGAGAGTCTACATAAATGAAAATACGAGTTCATTTTACAATAATCTTTTTTGAAAGGCAAAGAATTACGCAAAAGAAAATAATATTCAATACGTTTGGTTTAGTAACGGAAAAGTGTGTATGAGAAAGAATGAAAATGAACTAAAGGTCATAGTAGTCCGTTCAGAATTAAATTTAAGCTAAATATTAAAGCCAAACACAAGAATTCATAAATTATGCTATTGAGAATTTTGATGAACTGAAAATAATTTATGACAATGAAGTGAATGGCAATCATGCATTTAAAATTTTGCACGTAAACATTAGAAGTTTGCGGAAGAATTGGGAAACACTGTTAATTAATTTAGAAAAAAGCTCAATTGAATGGGATCTTATTGCACTAACAGAAATAAATATTAAAGAAGAAGAAAAGGATAATTATGTAATAGATGGATATCTAAAAAGTACAGTCATAAGAGAGCATTCAGCAAGAGGAGGTGGAGTAATGGTTTTTTAAAATTCAAAAACTTCTTTTGAAAATTTGGTATTCTAGCATCATAAATTAAAAGAAAATGATTGTTTAATATTAAATTTTAACAACAAAGAACAGTTTATAGAAGTAACCATCATTTACAGAAAGCCAGACACAAATAAATTAAATTTTATTACAGAATTAAAGAAACTTAATAAAAAAAAACGACATTTTAACACTGCTTAAAATAAGTTTTTACTATCCTAAAATACGGGAGCCAAAATTCCCCACACGACTGGAATTAAATAAGATTCCACAACATCGTACCGCTAATTCACTCTAACAACATCAGAAAAATGAACTCGGGAAACGCAAACCGAATGAGTAGGGTGCAAGCATAGGAGTTGATTGTGTTTTGGTGGATAAGCAACTTGACTAAACCGGAAGTTTAAGAGCGCGGCGTCAAAGGACGTACCGCCACGCCAATCGGCACTCGCGGCCGCGCGATCGGAAATTTACACCCATCGCACTAGGTTTAATCCATCTAAACCATCTTTCAACATGGCGGAGAAAGCAGACGACGCCTAGTATAACGCGGTACTAAACTGGTATAACGGTACTAAATTAGATTTAGTAATTTATTCAATTTTTCTGCTGCTACGATATTTTAACTTGGTTAAACTTACTGTTGTCACAAGAAGATGACTCATTCTACACCGGTTTTCTTGCAAATATCATGCATTCATAAGCACCCCGTCTCGTGTTACAAAAATACGATATTTACTTCCCCAACAATCGGCGTTAAGGTTTCGTTCGACTGTCAAACTTTGTTACAAAACACAATGGCACGTAACGCCTGGCAATATAACAATCTCTTATCTTACCTACGTTTGATACATCATAAACACTGTAGTACAGGGCGTATTTCACAGAAAATTCCACCGCCTACGAGCGGATCAACCGCGAATACCTCATGGCGGCTTGGTCAGGCTGAAGTAGCAGACGCGCTTTGTATTCTGGGTACATTCGTGAGTCACGCTTGCCATCGAAGACTACGCACTTTGGCTATGCATTTGAGCTGGGAGTTGCTTATCCATTCAAACACAATCAACTCCTATGGTGCAAGGGATCGGCCAAAGGTGAGATAGCATGGGGAGAAAGACCGAAGGCATCAACGGCGTTCTCGAAAAAAGGGGAATTTGGGTGCGCCAATGCAAACCGCAAAGAAATGATGAAATCAACTAGTAATATACAAGCAACGGGAATAAAAAAGAAAAATGTGTCTATAGCCGACTCTAGGAGGCCCACCACGTCGCTGTTGCCCAAGCTAAGTACCAAACCCATCGGGCAAGGCCTACACAAATGCCATACTTGGCCGAATCAAATAAGATTTCCATAATTCAAACACGCCCGAAGGAAAATAAATAGGTTTAAACGCGTGCACCCACGGTAAACACTCCCGAGTACACCAGTATCAACAATTCCGAAGATTCTTTCTACGTTTAAGCAATGAAAAAAGCCGAAAACTTAAGAGCATAAATTGGCACAACTACACAACGTTGTGCTCAAAGCGATTATGAGGTATTATGGACGCCCGCCTTGAATTGTAGGATACAGAGTGGCGCCCCTGGTGGGAGCTATATGGTACTAGATTGAGATCAAATGGTCTATTTGATTAATTTTGAGCCATGACAGCATAAAATAGCGATTTTAGCACATATTAGTGAAGTAAGTATTTTGTTGATATTAAGAAATAAAAACTCTAAAAAAAACGTGTATTTATCTAGGAGATATTAATATAAATATTTTAGAGCTTGAAAATATAGAAACAGATAAACATGAACAAAATTTGATCGACAAATACGAAAATGTACTAGCCAAACTCGGGTTCGAAAAAATAATAAATTCGCCAACCAGAGTCGAAATCATTAAAAAGAAAAAGAAATATGAATTTTATAAACAGGTATCATGCATAGACCATATTTATGCAAAGACGAGTAATCAAATAGTACAAGGATTCACCACTGAAGAAAAGATTGTAGATCACTATTTTACAGGATGTTGGGTAATGAACATAAAAAAACCCTTCAAGATTGATCATGCTAATAAAACAAAAGACCAAAATAAAAGATAATACCATAAATAAAATTAAATATAATGATATGGAAATAATAAAGGAACTCAACAAAGTGGATCGGAATATACTAAATCAATTTGTTGATATTGATGAAATGTATAAAGAAATGGATAAAATCATAAGAAATATCTATGCTAAAAATGCTAAAACTACTACACAAACTAAAAATAAACAAAATATAAAAAAGAGAAAGGAATGGAAAACAACTGATACAATTAAATTAATAAATAAAAAATATCAAATGTGGACAAAAATTAAAACACAAGATGTAATTGATGAAAAACTGAAAAACCAATACAACCTAATTAAAAAAAATACAGAAAAAAATTATGGAGGATAAGCAAACTTTCTACAAAAACATCTTAGAAAAGTCACAAGCAGGAAACAAAACAATGTGGGAAGTAGTAAATGAATTAACAGGAAAAAATAAACATACTATAAGTATTGATCAGACTATACATAAAGAATTTTCTGAATTTAGTGTAAGTAGTACTTGCAATAGATTTAATAAAAATTTCATACAGCAAATACCAAAACTAAAATCTACTTATAAGGAAAAAACAAACAATTTTACTAAAGGAGTTTTCTACAACAAGGAATTTCAAAGAAATAAAGTAAGCAAAAATACAAATAAAACTATGTCTATTACGGAACCAACAATAAAAGAAATCGAATTAATCATAGAAAATATAAATAACACAAATTCAACAGGAATAGATGGCATACAAACTAATCATATAAAGGAATATAAAAATAATACGTCGACCGCAATTTGTATAATTATAAATAAGATGATACAGGAAGAAAAATGGCCAGTCATATTGAAAATTCAAGTTTTACGTCCGTTATATAAAAAAGGAGTAAAAAAGACCTTAACAACTACAGACCAATTTCATTACTATCTGTAATAAACAAGATTATAGAGAGATTTTTTGCCAACAAAATTAATACTTTCTTAGAAAAATACAACTATTTAACCGATATTCAATATGGTTATAAAAAAAAAGGAACAACTGACTTGCTGGTTGAAATCAATGAACAAATTACAGATGCATTAGACAAAGGAAAATTTGTGGGCTCAATTTGTATAGATTTACAGGACGCATTTGATTAAGAAGTGTAATGATATAGGAATTAGAGGTAAAATGAATAATATTATACAAAGTTACTTAAAAGAAAGAAGAGCAATTGTGAAAATAGAAAACGACTGCAGTAATGAATTGTACATACAGTATGGAGTTCCACAAGGATATGTGCTGGGTCCCCTCTTGTTCCCAATTTACACAAATGGTATAAGTACTATTTTGGAAAAAAACATTACTTTATTTATTTGCAGATGACATGATTTTAATATCTATACTCTACACAAGAGAAGAAATGTTTGCAAATTTACAGTGTGATTTTGATGTATTAAACTGCTAGTTAATTTAAAACGAAATGTACACAAGCAAAGAAAAGACACTCTATTTAGAAATCACAGTACCAAAAATGACAGTGAATGATAATCTAAAAAATATTTTACATGGAGAAAACTGTGACTTAATGTCAACTAGCGGAAGCCCGTGCTACGCACGGGTGGTGTTTGATGCACCGTTAAAAACACTGGAACGATTTCCTTCCTCGTGTGTTTTACAGAATGCGTGTATCCCGTCTATGTGTTTTTGCGTACCCTGTCTAGCAAAGGGTGTTTTCGTTTGCTTCACTCCCTCATTCAGCGTATCCCTTGTTCCGGAGTCCATACACTTACATTACATATGATTCTTTCCTGCAAAAATGGTTGGAATACGCGTTTGTACATGTGAAATAAATAAATACGCCTTTGTGCATGTGAAATAATAAATAAGCATTTGTTTACCGGAAATAAATAATTACGCCTTTGTACACCTGGAATAAATAAATTGGGATTGGAGACATTGTAAGGGAGGATTAAACAAACGAAGCTTCAATAATCAGCAAGAGGGCGTGCGGGCTCCTTCTTACGACGGTAGCAAAGAAAAAGGGCGAGCGACCGACAATGAAAACAGATATGTGCTCTATCAATTACTTGCGGCCGTTTTGTGGCGGCCGTCTTGTGGCCGTCTAGTTGCCGTCCATCCTACGCGACAACTCGATTTTATTAATAAAGATAGGAAAACAAAAAGTAAACTGTAAGAATACCTGCAAATTTCTAAAATCTGAAACACATACAAAATACTTGGGTATAACAATTGATAATCACTGGATTTGAAAATGTCACATGTCTACTGTGGAAATTCATTTTAAAGTTGAAAAATCACCTTATATCAACGCTTATTTTCACAATCACTCGAAAAAACAACAAATATTCGAAGCAGACGAACGGTCGTTACGAAGTAGTGATCTGTGTTGTTGTGGAGCCTGAAGATGATAGTCGCCTGAGCCATTCCACCTCCAGGACTGCTGACTATCGAAAATTTGCGGAAATTTGTTGTTTTTTCGAGTGATTGTGAAAATAAGCGTTGATATAAGGTGATTTTTCAACTTTATAATCACTGGAATTTTAAAAAGCACGTAAAAATACTGATGAATAAATTACGATACTTATTGGCAAAAATTTACAACTTAAGAAATGTACTATATAATAAAAAAAAAATACTATACAATGCTTGGGTAGAAAGCCATTTAGGATATGGAATTGAAGTATATGGTTTTGCCAGTGATTACATCATACAAAGACTTCAAAAGCTTCAAAACAAAATTGTGTAAGTTCTGTTCTAAGTATTAAACTTAGAACTTTAGAGACTTATCGGTATAATAAAATTCTAACTGTAAATAAATTAAGAGATCAACTAATCATTACAAAAAATTACTATAGCAATAAATATAAATATGGCAACATTGAAAAAATAAGTAGATTAAGAAACTAAGCAAATCGTTATGAAATAACAAAATGGTTTAATAAGTATGGAATAAGAAATAAAAGTTTTTACATACCAAAGATTTTTAATAGATTACCGAAACAATTGATTGACTATGATAGTATCACAAAATTAAAACCAGAATTAAATAAATTTCTTCTCAGTGAATTATAGATTATTTCATGTAAATAAAATACAAAGCGAGATAGCAACATAGGGTATAATATGTTCAAGTTAAACATTCTCTCTTATAACTGTAATCTATGTACGACTTATAGCTTCTTTTAAATGTACAGCAGTTGATAAACTAAATTAATTGTATTAATAATATAACATTGTGGAAATTGTAAATCTACTTATTGCTATTTATTTTGTATATGTATTGATGTTGTTTTGCAGCTCACACAAGTTTCACATAAACTTCGAGCAATGTTTTGACAAATAAATAAATATTATTATTAGATACTATTTCGAAGCGTCAAAAGTCGTAGTAAGCAAAAGCGAGTTGAACTACATCCCGCCCTTCCTGCCCATCGACCCGGTTTCACAGAATGCGAAAGTTTAAGGTCCTCCCGACTAAGGTCGCTCAGTGGATTGTTGCTGTTATTAGACACGTGTACGAATTGTCTTTAGAATCTGTGTGCTCATGAACTATGAGCCTTTCTGGCTCTTGGGCCTTCGCTGCAGGGACTCCATTTGGGGAAATCACAACAGCTTGCAACTGCAGGCATCACACGACCTTTGTCAGCCATTATTACAGGTAGCTAGGCAGAGTCACCAGCTTCACGACCCAGGGACCTATCGGGACAGTACAGTTGCAAGAATGATCATGAGTTAAGACTAGGTTGAGAGCAGAATTTCCTCCCTGCCCCAAGCCGGGTTCAGCACGACCCACCTCCTTTTGGACAAACTCGGCTAGAAAAAGCTCAATTTGACGCCGGAAAAATTGGTTTCTATTGCCTTATCGAAAATATACACTACCTGTAAATTTATGCATTCGGTTCTTGCAATGCTTTTCTGTCTCTGGATCCGGCCAGCTGCACAACCCCACTCTCTTTTCCGCCATCTCTTTTCCTCTCAAAATGTCACGTTAGTGACTCAAGAGGAGAGGTAGGGTGGGTACAGGTAGTATATACTTTCGATAAAGCAATAAAAACCAATTTTGACCACGGAAAAATTGGGCTTTCTAATTGCCGTCACGAAAATATCTACTACCTGTAAATTTCTGCATTTACAGTAGACTTAGTCAATATACATGGTGTTTCTAAACCCTATGCAGAAACTTTAAAGATGACTGCCACCGTATAAATGAGGTTAAAAAGTCCCATAAACATGAGTCCGGAAATGCTTCCTAAGGGCACTGCATCCCTTCGAAGGTGGCCCCTAAAACCCAACCTAATATCTCTGAAACCGTTTGAGCCACAGCAATAAGCCTTGATATGTGAAGAAATAGTAACAGCTATTATTCCACTATATTAACAGATGAAATACACCTAGGGAGGGGCAGAAATAAGGCGGGGGGACTTATCCCCCCCCCTCATTGCTACTTATCATTCAACGTTTTATTCAAGTTGTAATGCAAAAAATGGATTCTTCAGAATGAGGTACACAAAAACGACACTCTTGCGGAAAACCCGTAGGAACAACCGGTTTCAAGAGAAATGGATTGACAGAAACCACTGCATAGTTCAATTTGAACGAACAATCCACAGGAACCTGTTGACTTTCAAGTCCGAGTTTATCTGTTTTGAGGTCATTGCGTGCCTACGTTTCAAGTCATATAGTCTGGAGTTATTGGTTTTGAGTTCTTTGCATGATTTCCGTCCGAGAATCTGAGTTTACTGGTTTTGAGTTTCTTGTGTGATTCAAGTGCTAGTCATTCAAGTCAGAGTTTTTTTTGTTGTCAGTTCTTTGTGCGATTCAAGTTGGTAGTATAATGCCTGCATACAGTTACGAGGCAAGGGCCGATATTCATTTTATGTATGGACGTGGAAATGGTAGTGCTTATGAAGCACAACATCTTTACCAGACTCAGTTTCCAAACTGTCCTGTTCACGACCCACGCACATTTACATCTGTAGATCGACGACTCAGGGAGCATGGCACTGTTCATCCTCCCAATATTGATGGTGGAAGACCTAGGACCATTCGGACACCAGGAGTTGAAGAGGAGATCTGGAAATGGTCGATCATACTCCATCAACAAGCACAAGACAAACTGCTGCTGAAGTGGGGGTTTCACCCGCGACTGTTGGGAGAACACTGCATGAACAACTCCTGCATCCATACCATATTCAGTGGGTGCAGGCACGGGTAGACCACGATCATGCACCAAGAGTCGAATTCTGTCGATGTCTATTAAGACAGTGTGCTAGGAACCCCCTTTTCATGCATTTTTTACAGATGAGGTCCAGTTTACTAGAGGTCCAGTTTATGAACTTTCATAATAATCACATCTGGGCATATTAAAATCCCCATGCATTTGTGCAATCAAGACACCAGCAGACATTTTCTATGAATGTAAGGGGTAGAATAGTGGGGGATCATTTTGATAGGGCCATTTTTCCTGCCGCGGATCCTGAATGGTGAAAGCTACCTACACTTCCTGCAACATATGATTTGCCTGGTTTATTAGAGGAGGTGCCACTGCATGTAAGGCAACATGGCTATTTTATGCATGATGGCGCTCCTGCACACTTTCGCATTATTGTTAGGCAATTTCTGGGAAATATCTACCCTATTCGGTGGATTGGTAGAGGGGCAACCATTGCCTGGCCTGCACGTTCTCCAGACTGTAATCCCCTTGACTTCTTTCTTTGGGGGTATTTGAAGACTCTCGTCTACAGACAGCCAATTCCAAATGTTGAGGTACTCTGTGAGTGGATAGTGGCTGGTTTCGAAATGGTACGAAATACCCCTGGTATCTTTGAATAGGTACTGCAGTCAGTAAGACGACGCATGGAAGTATGCATTGAGGCTGGGGGTTTTGAACACTTCATTAAAATGTAGTGTTCCATAATTTGTAAGTCTGCGAGACAATGTCAGCCTTGATGTTTGTGTACATGAGTTCGCATAAAGTTTGTCCCTGGGGCCAAGAGAGGGGGGGGGGGGGGGCGCACCGGGACCGTTGAACAGTCCTGGTTGACAGCATGTGATGAAAATCCTCACTGGTAACTCTTTTGGCCTGTGAAAGTCAACCAGTTCCCAAAGAATACATATAACAAGGTTTTGTTCGTTCAAATTGAACTATGCAGTGTTTTCTGTCAATCCATTTTTCCATTTCTCTTGAAACCGGTTGGTCCTACTGGTTTTCCACAATAGGGTCGTTTTGTGTACCTGTTTCTGAAGAATCCATGTTTGGTATTACAACTTGAAAAAGACGTTGAATGATAAACAGAAAGGAGGGTAAGTTGCCCTCCACCATTTCTGCCCCTCCCTAAGTCTATTTAATCTGCTAATGCAGTGGAATAATAGCTGTTATTGCTATTACTTCACATACCAAGACTTATTGGTGTGGCTCAAACGGGTTCCGAGATATTAAGTTGGGACGGGGTTTCTGGACACATGTTTATAGGACTTTTTAACCGTCATTTGTATGATGAAAGTCATCCTTAAAGTTTCTGCATAGGGTTTAGAAACACCCTGTATGGTGGCGGGCACAAATGATGGTTTACCCCAGGTTGCGAGCTGGCTCCCCCCAAAAGTTAACAAATTGCGCACTTAATAAACAGAAACAGTCAGACTGGATTTTCTGTTTTCTGGAGGTCTTCATTTCTGTTTTGGAGTGCTGAAGTGGGTTGAACAACACATCTGGTAACGACTGTGGGTCCCAGACGGTGTAGGCCTATTTCTTGCCTTGGCATATTCCTGAAGTAGTGGCTTGTGAGAACAGTCTGACATCTCCATTATGTGGCTTGGAGGATTTCAGGGAGAATTAGCTGTGAAAATCCAATGATACGGAGAGTGTTCTGATTTCGTTCGCTGTGGTGCTGATGTTGTTGTCTGCACACCTGATGTTGTGGTCCTCGTGAGTCTTTGCGGACGACCATCTTGATCCAATTTACGTTCCTTGCTGCCAAGGCAATGTTGATTTTTTTTTTGCGAACCGTAGGCATTGTTGAACTCGGTCTGCGTGACACTCGTTGTCCGTTGTTCTTTTGATGTAATAGCGTTCAGCTTGAACTGGACAGAGTGTTCTTTTGGTTGTTGCCAATAATGTTTGTAAGTGCTGGAATGATGATTGGCTTTGGAGGATCTGAGAGTCTTTGCGTCTGGGTTTGGACGTTTGTACATGGCCTCAGATGGACGAATTTTAAGTAACAAAGATATCTTGAAGACATATCTGGCAGCAACAAAGAGTCCCAGATGGTGTTGTCTGTTTCATGTCATGTCATGTTTCTAAAGAAGTGGTTTGTGAAGACGGAATGACTTCATTAGGATGCGGCCCTTGACTGTGGCAGATCAAGGAAGTTGACAGAGCCCTTGATTCTTGAGCTGTGACCCATGTCTGGTCAGCTCTGTCGAGATTTCAGGGTTGCTCAGAGATGTGGGATGTTGGTTTCAGGAGCTTTAGCTTCAAAGTGTATGAGGCATGTGTATCTGGCTGTGACAATGGGTCTCAGATGGTGTAGTCCAACTACTTGGTACGTTAGTGAGGTTGACAAAGTCGGCGAAGCCTCGCAGCGAATGATGACAGTCCAGAGGAGCTGTGGTGTTCTTGGCGAGGTTCTGATGGCTGACTGGACTTGAAGAGTTTCAAATAGCCAGCAGTGAAGGGCGAGTGTCTGGAAGAGGTGTCGATCCAGTCAAAATGATCCACATTGGAGATTGGTGTCGGTGTTGGCAGCAGGTCTCGCGTTAATGAAAGGTGACACTGCGTTGCTGTAGTTGTAATGGAGAGACCATGACACCTGGAACCACCGGAGGAAGGCTTGTCACATGGGACAATGGTCTCGAGGCGGAGATTCGAGTATGGGTCCGTTGTTATGTTGTTAAAATTAGTCGGCGATCATGTACAAAGCGACGGATTGACTGAAGCTCAGGATCTGCTACAGGATGACTAGCAAGCGGGATGGAGAGGCAGAGCAGCTGTTTGACAAGGGACGAAGGATCATGACGAAGGAAGAGTCCAACGATGGATCTGAAGGATGTGTCCTTAAGACGCCTTGAAGTTCGTTTGAAGGTGATCGGGGAACAGAGGAATGAAGGATTCATCAAGGGAGTCGGCTGAATGTGACAGTATGAGAGACGATTGCAAAACAGTGAGGAAGCGAAGGATCCTTCGAGGCAAAGATGAGTCAAACGAAGGATGCACCGAAAAGGCTGCAAAACGCTGGTTCAAGGAATGACGGAAAGTCAGCGAAGAAGTGAAGGATCCTTCATGGCGAAGGAAGAGCCCATTGAAGGATCAGGCGAAGAATGTATAAAACAGCCAACAACTCGCTGGTTCCGGATTGAGAGAAGGTCAACGAGGCAGTAGAGAAGCGAAAGCTCCTTCGCGTCAAAGGATGTGTCCAACCGAAGAATCCGGTGAGGGGAGCGCTGTCGAAGACCGCCTCAAGGCTGATTCTAAGTTGACCAGAGATCCGCCAGGAGCGAAGGATCTTTCATGACAAAGGATAAGTCTGACGAAAGATGAGTCCAACCAAGAATGAGATGAGGCGAAGGATCCGGCAATGGAAGCGTAATGGAAGCCAGCTTCAAGTTGATCTAAAATGATGATGATGCATAGGTCAGAGAAGAGACAGGTTGTGAAAACTTCCCGGCCAAGGGTAATACCGACGAGGGAGCCTTCGAGTGAAGAGGTGCGGAGTGGAAGGACGAGTTGATAAAAGATCAGCGAAGGAGCGATCCTTCGAGGCAAAGGATGAGCGAAAGAAAGCAAACAAGCGAAGGATAGCAGAGAAGGACGAAGATCCAAAGAAGCTGCCATGATGAGCGCTGAGAGACAGCAGACAGCTGCGGGTGAAGGTTCGTAGAGCTGTCAGCGGAGGATGAGGAGGTACAGCAGGCAGAATAATGTAAGCGTGACGCCGTGATTCTTGCTGGCGAGGAACTGCAGGCTGAGAAGGGCGCAGGTCCGAAAGCGCTGTGATGATGGTCGACGAGGGACAGCAGGCAATGAAGGACGAAGGTCAAAGGAGCTGTGATGAACGCTGGTGAGGGACAGCAGGCAGCGAAGGGTGAAGGTCTGATTTAGCTGCGGTGATGGTCGGCGAGGGACAACAGGCAGCGAAGGTCCGAAGGAACTGCGACAATGCTCGGCTAGGGACAGCAGACAGCGAAGGACGAAGGTGCTGCGATGATTATCAATGAGGACAGCAGGCAGTGAAGGATGAAGGTCCGAAGGAGTTGCGATGATGGCTGGTGAGGGACAGCAGGCAGCAAAGGACGAAGGTACAAAGGAGCTGGGATGATAGTCGGTAAGGTACATCAGGCAGTGAAGGACGAAGGTTCGGAAGAGATGCGATGGAAGTCAGTGAGGGACAGCAGGCCAGTTATGGATGAAGATTAGGCGGGCTGCAAACAAAGGTTGGTAAAGGATAGTTGGCAGAAAGGGACGTACGTCCGAAAGAGCTGCAACGATCGATGGCGAGGGACAGCAGGCCAGTGACAGGTGAAAGTAAACATAGCTGCTGAAGAAGGATGATGAGGGACAGTAGCAGCGAAGGACGTAGTGAAGAGGCTGTGATTCAGCCTGCGAGAAGCAGTAGGTCGGGAAGGATGCGAGTCCGAAAGAGCTGCAATGATGGTGAACGAGGGGCAGCAGGCTTCAATGGCCGAGGGGCAGTAGGCTTCAATGGACAAGGGTTAGCAGCAGCCAGTGATGTCTAGTGATGAGCGGCTAAACGGCAGAGGCGATGTGTGGCTTTCAACCAACAGTGACAAAACATGGCAAGGTGCAGCGGGTCGAGACAGGCTTGGATTGGCAGAGCTGCAAATCATGGTTGGTGGGTTGGCAGAGCTGCGAATTACAGTTAGTGAGGGAGAGAAGGCAGTCGAAATCATGGAGGGCTACAATACTGGCTTGCGAGAGACAGTAACTGCATGATACTGGAAGAGGAACAGCAGGCAGTCATGGGTGAGAGTCAGCAGCGGTCTAAAATCGTCAATGACAAGGGGTCCAGATGGCGGCAACGATGGCTGGTGCTACGGAAAAAAACTTAACGATACTCGGCAAGGTAGCCGGCGGCAGCAGGTGAGGGCTAGCAGGGCTGTGAAAAACGGTTGATGAGGGGCCGCAGGCAGCAAGGAGTGAAGGCTTGAAGGTGCAGCGATGGCAGGTGAAGGACAGTAGGATTGACGGAGCGGGAGCGAGGGCCAACAGGCCTGATGGAGCGGATGTAAGACCTTGGCGAGTTATATTGACGGAGAGAAGCGGAATCTGGGTTGTCTCCAACTTGAAGGGGGAAAGGTGGCCTGGTAGTTAGCATGACCGTCTCATGTGCCAGAGGTCCTGGGCTCAAGTCCGGCCTCAGCCACCCCTGGCATTTTCGGGAAGAGAAGGGCCCTGTCATATCTCGTGCTCATGTCGATTGTGGCATGTAAAAGAACCTAGGAATATCCGATGGAATTTACCTAGCAAAATTGTCCCTCTCTCCTTCTGGTGCCGTTGCTACGGGTAGGTGCGAGTCAAAAGCAAAAGCTGTCTCCAAGATCATGTCGTGATATGTGAAAATCCTTCGTTGAGTGAAAAATTCAGATCTTTCGGGGAAAAAGCTTGCTCGGTTGCCGCTTGGAAGGACGAGGCTGAAGCGGGCTTGGAAGAAACAGTGGAAAGCAGATGGTGCTGAGCGTGGGATTCAGCCAATTCATAATGCTGGTCTTGTCGGTAGAGCGTCGCTGATCATACGGATGCATCCTGTCCTTCTTGTGCTTTCGCAAAGGATTGAAGGTGAAGGAACAAAGGATGACTGAATGCTAGTTTGGATCTTTCGGACGAAGGATCTTCTCACGGGTGAAGGATCTTCTTTCAAACAAAGGATCTTCTTTCGTGAAGGATTTTCTTTCGGGCGAAGGATCATGACTTGTGGAGAGAGAGAAGCGACCATCATGTACGAGAGCTTCAGGAAAAGAGATGGCGGCCATTCTGAACCGAAAGCACTTATAGGAGTGATGCACATGATATATGCGTAGTGGGGTTGCGCAGCTGGCCGGATCCAGACAGAGAAAAAACCTCAAGAGAGAGAGAAAAGCATTGTAGGAACTGAATGCAGAAATTTACATGTAGTCGATATTTTTGTGCCGACAATTTTTGGATAGAAAGGAAAAATGATATTTTAAAGATAAAATTAGTTTTTACTTATCCTAAAATACTTACCTTTAAGTAACCCAATCTCTGACCCCGCTCGAGCTGTAACTTTGCTCGGGTCTGCGATTAAGGTCTACGATCAAGGGTTTGAGATCACAAAACCATCCTCTGCCTGGAGTTAGCATCTTGCACGTGATCGCGCCCAAGAGTAGGCTGTGGAGCTGTAGGAAACCCTTAGTCTGTTTGACAGTGAAATGAGTATTTTAAACGTTAAAAGCTAGAAATAGGATCGAAATTTTAGAAGTAATTTCGATTAGGCTTGTTTGTTTTTAGGGAGCAAGAACCCCAAAGAATCCAAACTTTAAAACAATTTAAACAATTGGCGAGGTTAGCTTACGTTTGATGGTAAGTATTCGTTCGTTTGTTACTCCAATTTTGTGTCGATTCATCAGCAAATTCAACAGCCAATTAGATGCAAGAATCAGTAAAATGGTGCGAAATGGGAGCAGTGACGTCAGACGCGTTTAATCTCGTAAAGTCTCGCAAAGTTTCTCGAACTTTTAGTGTGCATTGAGTGGACCGACCATATCAAAGCTACGTATAATCCAAGGTCCCCTGCGATGGCAGCTATTATTTTTAATTTTTTTAATTTGTTATATACTTTAAATTTATAATCCATAATCCAAACCTTTAATTACTTTAAAAAAAAAACTTAAAGGTTATTTTTTTTTAAACAGGATATGGTGCGATGTCCCTATCCAGGCGTTATTCCAGACGTATTTGTCGAAGAACAGTCGTGCGTCTCCACGTGGTTACGTAGTGTTCATTAGAAAATAAGATGGAAGAAATTAACGGATTATTAAAAACTTTTTTGTCAGCAGATAAACTCTCATCTTTTTCTGTGTTCCTGACTGGCATCGACAATTATAAGACTTTTGCTAATGGGGTAAGCAATTTTTGGTTTGAAATATGCGAAAGTAGCTAGCACCCCCTTCAAAGTTCAAAACATTCTTGTGTTGTGGTGCCCCAATATAATGATTGATGTATGTTCAAATAATAAGCTAGTATAATTGCATTTTTTTTTTTTATCAGGATTCGTCCGATTTACAGCCTATATTGCAGTATGTACGCAGTCAAACTGGTGGTGCCCGTTCAAAGTAAGCTAATTCATTCACATCGTATGGCTAATGAATGTTGCCTTTTTGAATCAATTTTGAATGGTCTGGGTTTTTTAGTTTTCCTTTTAATTTTTCTGTAAGTTGGTCTCAACAACGCTGTGACCGAACCAACAGTCACAGTCAACATTTTATATTTTACTGTAAATATTTACAATTTACAATTAAATAATTGTCGCGCCCATAGGCATTATAACAATCTGCACAGGGTGCAGGACACAAAACAAACAAAAAACGGCAAATGATGAGAACAACTATTCACTTTCCTTCCCACCTTAAGTTTTTTCTTAAACCCTTCCAGGTGTCCAACACAAGCCACATCCTCTTTTAACCCATTCCAATTGAAAGCAGTTTCAACAAAAAACTAAAATGTAGCGTAGTATCTGCGAGTGTGTGGACCCACCCTCGGGTATCCAGGTATATCCAGTGCAACCGCCTCATCACCATTCAATGCCATAAAACTAAATATGGAAGGCAGGGGAAACTGTCATTACGGGTACCTTGTAACTCTCCATTTGGTTTTGGGTGCAACTCTGAGCTAGTTGGTGCCGGTATGGATCACTGTAGTGTGTGCTGCACTGCAATACCCAAATCATGTGTTAATGCTCACTGTGACGTCATCCGTGGACAGCCCACGGATGCAATCTTGTAAACACCCCTATGGTAGCCTAGCTGACCACATGTTAATGATCAGCTGTCTGCACAATATAAATATGTTTATTAAATATTAAACTGGGTCATTCCCCCACCGTTACTCCGAAAGTTGTAATTATTTACTAGGCTATTCGGACATTAGGGTCTAGTATTTAATATTCACATGTTGGTTCAGCTGTCTCATTGTTCAAAGATGGAAGACCGTGGGTGTTGTCACAGTGGCGATTCTGGTTTTGTGTAGCTCGGGTGTCTTCCCACGAAGGTACATGTTGGGATGGCTCAGGGGTAATATCAGCTTCTTTCGACTTCTTAAAAGGTTGTAGTATCAGTTCCTTTCTCTTATTCCTCCAAGAGTGTGAGGATAGTCTTCAGATTGTACGAGTTTTTGGAAAAACACTAGAAGTTTGCTTCTATGGCCAAGATCTGCTGGATTGGCTCACTGATGACTCTGAGGTAAGTGACTCCAATCCGTGGTTAAACATCTTTAGTTGGTTTTGCTTGGTATTCTGGCTATGTAAATAAGCTAACCATCGTGTACTTTGCATTTTGAAAGTTCGAAAGTTCAGATTTTTACAAGCAACACTTTACTTCCAAAAAAGGGAAATACTCCATCGTATTTTGAGAATTTTCAATAGGCTGTTGATGAAAAGATGTAAAGTTTATAGGAGCCTGAAGAAGATAGAATGACTACAATTTTACATCTTTTTGTCAACAGCCTATCGAAAATTCGCAAAATGCGATGAGAGTATTTCCTTTTTTGAATTTAAGCGTTGCTTGTAAAAATCTGATTCTGGCTTTGGTTTGAGTTTTAGAGCCTTGGTAATGGTTTGGTGAGGAGTGCTGGAGGGTAGCCCGGTTTGATGAATATGGCTTTTGCTTGCTTGAGGTGATGATTCGCGATGGCTGCAGATGAAGCGCAACAAACTAATCAGGTCATCACCCCTCAGCAATGGCTGTCAACCGTGGTCCCGGGTGTCCCGAGTCAAAGGGGATGCCTCTATCAGTAGCCATAGGCTTCTTGGAGTGAATGGAATTAGTTTTCCCTCTTCAAATCTGATCACCCGAATTCCCGAACAGATGCTGATATGCGAGATGTTGAGGCACTCTCTATTCGTCAACTTTGAACATCAGCAAATCCCATCCATGAATATCCCGCATGTCCCTCCTTATTCTTGTGCACCTGTCTCTTTTAACACTCCAGCTAAAAGAGAAGTGGAATGCACACTTAGTGACGTGTTCACTCCAGATCACCCCCGTAAAAATCTGTGGCCTGTAACGCTGAATTCAAATGAGTGCGTCACAACAACAAACCTCCCAGATGTAGCGAAATCAGCTGCGGACACAAAAAAAACCCCAAGCATGAAGAAGACGAATGGTAGCGTAGCTGAAAAACAGCAACCTGTGTCATTTGGCTCTTTGAAAATTTGCTGAACTGTCCAGTTTAGTTTGAATTTTGAAATGTGTGAGAAATTTCTAACCTAGCGGTGTCTTCGATATTTCAAAGAGCAGCTCACAGTATATTTACGATTTGCTAATGCACACATTTCTTAAAGAATGGCATAAGAATGCCATCAGAGTGGCACCTAAAACCACAATGTCATGCAGTGAAAAGAAATGTGAATTTTTATAGGCTAGTATCAATATTATGGTCCTCCAGAGTGTCCCAAAGGTACACTTGGTGTACTTAACCACTGAAAAACTTAACAGCAGCAAGCAGACTAGTGTATGCTGCTGCTAACAGGGGAAATCTGGTTTACCCTATTAGCAGCTGTCCAAATTGGGAAACAGTTAACTAGGCTGCTTAAATGCTAAAACGTTGCATATTGTATGTGGTGTACGTGTGCCCACACTTGGAATTTGCAGTCCCTATCTGCAAAAGGATATCAAGATTCTCGAGGCTGCCCAAAGGAGAGCCATAAAACATGTACCTAATCTGGCCTCCCTTCATTAGGAAGATAGTCTGGCGAAATTATAACATATTACTTGATGATTTGGTTTATCCACGGAGATCTCTGTTTGGTTTGTAAAATTCTACACGGATCAGAGGTTGCTGAATTTTCTAGTTTTTGTTAAACCACCACCTTATTCTGGAACTACCACCATTCTGGAAACCACCACCTTATTTGCCATCCTTTCAAGCCAATTTTTTTTGTGAATAGAATCATCTGACAAAGGACTTAACTTCCTAGATGGGTGGTTGAAACATCAAGTTGCAACACCTGGAAGGTAACTCCAAGCTTCCACCTAATCCAACAGAGCTTTCTTTGAAATGCCACACCACTTTTAACTTTTTCCAGGTGTTTTTTTTTTCCTTCTGCAGTGAAATCTCAACAATTATTAGATTACCGGTATGACACTTGACGGCTACAGTTTTAATTTTTTTTCCAATTTGTTTAATTTTTAGATATTCTCTATATACCCACAAATTGACACATTGATGAAAACATGTTTCGTACTGTAAGACCAACTATTGGGTTTTCTCTTGTTTCAGCGATGTTCGTCCACTTTTGGTTTTGAAACTCTTGGTTTCACAATGTTCCAGCGAAATCTTTGCAGAAAACAGTCCAGTTTGGACACTGAACCTCACGAATATTGTGCGGGTAAGCTAACACTTAGCGGCACGGGCATGGGAGGCTCCTTAAAACGAGTCTGGTCATTTAGGCAAAAAAACAGTTATCTTAGAAAAAAAAAGTTTTGTTTTTACTTGTTCGTTTGTTTACTTCAGCTCAGGGACTTCATTCTCTTTCAGTTTATCGGTTGTCAAAAATGCTAAGCATTAGGTTTTGCACTTTACGAAACTAAGAGTGTAAGAAAAAAAAACGTTATAAGTAAGGCTGTACCGATCAGCAGTTTTGCTTCCAAATCGATCTTCATCTGATCAGTGGAGAAACGTCAACCATGGCGATCGCATGTCGATCGATCATAGCGTAGAAGGCAGATCCAGCATAACGAATGGAAACATTACAGCGTTTGAACGATTCACTCTGAAAGACACCATTGTGCACATGCACATTTTGCTCAAGTAACACTTATCATTTGTGCAGTCTAGGTCGGAAATACGGCGGCCAGCGATGACTTGAGCTATCGAAATTTGTTTCTTCACGTCGCAATCGTGAAAAAAATCTTTGCTGCTAACAAGTTGATGCTAGGAAATTACAATTACGTAGTAGGTAATCTGAATGATTGAACTGGAGCTGCTAATTATTACATCAATTATTGCAAATACAATGTAGATAATGAAATAAGATAATATCTGTATGATAAGCTTGAGGGTGTTCCCCTCATATAAGATTGGATTGGTTACTGGTAGAATATGATCTTTTGCCGATCGATCCGATCGTGCTTTGATCGACAATGTTTGGATCGGCATGATTGGATCGGTACAGCCTTAGTTATAAGGGTTTTGTTGTGAGGTGGACATTCTTCAGTGCAACCTTCAATCATTTGTTGGTGCTGCTTTGCGGTATTGCCAACAGTGCACGTGCAGCAGTACAGAGCATTAGGACGAGGGAGAGTGAACACACACACACAACATAGATCATTAAATCACCATCTTCATCAATCATCATTTCCTTCGCTTCAAATTTATCACTTCGTGCCAAAGATTGTCCTAGTAGAACCTAACATAACTGGCCTCTTGGTTTTGTATTTAACGGTGCCATATAGAAATTAAGAATTATGATAATTTATTTAATTGTGACTTTTCTGGTATTGGTTAACTTAGCATGAAACAGACGGGTCCAGGAATTGTGAAAGGGCAATTACATCCATTTTGACAAGCATGATTTACTTTTGGATCACTTACTAAACACAAGAATTGCAGTAGGGCTACGTTCCATACGTTCGATACAACAATTTAATTACTGCATCACTAAAACACGATACAGAAACTGCCATTGTTTTGCTGGAGCGTGCAGAAATTAATGCCGACAGACTGTGCTTATCAATTTCGACTCGCAGCCGATTGAGATAGCTGTATCGGTTGGGAGTAGCTCTAGCGTCTGACGGTCTTAGCTTGCACAACTGTTGTCGGCCAGTTAAGGCTGTCAGACGCTTGAGCTACTCCCAACCGACACAGCTACTTCTGTCGGCTGCAAGTCGAAATCTACAAGCTCCTTATATCGGCATTAATTTCTGCGCGTTCCAGCAAAACAATGGATCGGCATTTCTATCGCAATTCTTGTGTTTAGTTGTTGTTTAAGTGATACAAAAGTAAAACATGCATGTCAAAATGGATGTAATTGCCCTTTAAAGCAGGTGCTGCGCACTAATTTTCAAACTGAAATGTATTTTTTATATCCCCCTATTCTTTTCGTGATGAAAAACACTCATAGTTTGCACATTTTTTCCCCCCTTCCCATAATATTACATCGATGGGGATATAAAGGGTGTTTCCGCACCATTCTTGTACTTGAATTTTGAATGTTCACTTATTATTATGCAGTTTTTGTAATTCATTTGAAATTTATCACGCTAGTGTTTACTTTACCTGCCATTTTCATAATTTTTTTTTGTTGGGTTTGTAAAGACAACCACTCTTACTCAATGAGTTTTCTTGTATTTGTGTCCATGAACTTGTGTGTGACATGTGGCTGGTACACCATAAAAGTTATAGTTTTACTACCTACGTATGTTTGTAATGTTGTAGTCGTCATCTCCATTAATTGGGTCCACCAACCAGTTTTACCACCCTAGTCTTTTTTAAATGAAGTGTTGTACCCATTAATTGAGTTCCAACCAGTTTTACTTACCTAAAGTTCATTTAAAATCAAATACCCATCTTGTCTCCATTGAGTTTCGGCAATCAGTTTTACCACCCTAAAGAATTTTTTAATGAAATGTTATACCGTTCGTACCTCCATTAATAGCGTTCCATCAACCAGATTTACCTAACCTAAATTAAATGAAATATTAAGCCCTTTTTTATTGCCATTAATTAAGTTCCACCAAACAAATTAGAAAGAAACCATACATACTACAACACAGAAACAAAAATTACGTAAAGCTTTGTGGCTAGAGATGAACTGATGTGGACATTGGAAATCTGGTTTATTGTTATCTCAGTTTGGCATTGGCATTGGTTTTCGGAAGCACATGGTAAAACATCAGATATCATTAAGTACTGGTGGCCGATAGTGAATTTTTGGCCACAAAATATAAACCTGAAATACTCATTATTATTTTTCGACTTAATAAGGATGTAACTTAGTTTCACTTTACTTACATAAACATGGGACTATTAGATATCAGAATCTGATATAGGCCAACGTTTTTCTAACATCGATACCAGACAACGGAATCGGCATTAGCACATCAGTGCACATTTAACCTAGATTGAATATGTCGGCAAACACTGGAAAAGTTTGCCGTAACAACTGTTCGAACTGGGCAGCTAGTGGCCAATGCATGTGAGCGTTTGCTGTAATTTGTAACACATACAGGAACTACAATCGAAGGTAATCTGCAGCCTTATGAGAAGCATCATTGTGATACGAAGCATGGTGGAGAGTGCCTTTCTAGCATTTTATGTGAAGACCTTGTCGTTGCATTCAAGACTTTTCCCAGTTTACTAAGAGTTGACTTAGGCCCACTAGGTGCTTCCTGTCAAATCCAATCGCAAATTCTAATCGGCACCTAAAAGGGAAGCAAAAGTTTCTAGGTGTACGTCACTTGTACGTCACATCAAAGCAGCAACCAGTCACAAACCATCTTTTGATCACTTTAGAAGTAGTTTTAAAGCACCTTTCTACTGTGTTAATAAGGTAGGTAATTTTTCGTGTAGTTTTACTTGTAGAGACCGACTAAAAAAAATATATTAAAGAATCTTGACGCAGTAGATAAATTCAATTTCAAATATCAGTTACATTTATTGCTGTTTCATAGTGCGTTTAAATTCAAGGAATTTTTTTTTGCTTTTACAGTACAACCCAGATGAAAAGATGGTCTCCTTGGCAGCAGACATTTTGTCTGAGATGCTTCCATTTGTAACTCAAAATGCCGACCTTAGTAGGCAGTTTGCCTCGTCATCACTCGCACCGCTTGTGAGCAGCTTAGTCGAGAAGCGAACGGTAATGCACAACTAATTATTTGTGATTAGTTTTATCCGGAAGACATCCTGAGCAGACAGCACGTTACGCTTATGCATGTACAGTGTTCAGAAATTAAAATATGGGTATATATGAAGGACTGTTACCGTGTTTCTCCGAATATAAGACGATACCTTTTTACAAATTTATACTATTAAATCAGCAGCATTGTCTTATACTTGCATGCAAACCCTTAACTCTGTCAAATTTTGGTTGATTTTGATGTTTGAATACATAATTTGAATTGTTTTTTCGAGAGCTATCCAATAGTGCCATTTGCTCAGTTAGTTTTTGCATTATTTAGCAAAAACTAAATATATTTTGAAATTGGCCTCAGTAAGCAGTCCAAAATCAAAGATGTTATTACAATTTTGGGCTTCGAATCCAGTACCAGGTAAGTTTATTATTGTTCAAACTAATAAATGTAATACCAAGCCTTGTGAAAGTCTTGCTAAAGTCACCGTCTTATAATCGCAGTCATTTATTTCTTTCAAATTTGTGAGCCCAAAATTGCTACTCTTCTTATATTCGCGTCTTCTTACATTCAGGGAAATACGGTATCATTTTTACTGTGAATATAGGTACAAATTTTCTAATAAGCGATTCAACGATGTGTTGCTTTGCAACTGATGAGTGCTGATCGTGGAACTAATCCTAAAATGCATTGAATCAATAAGTGGTAATTATTCCTAGCATATTTCATACTGCTTTGAAGAAAATGCGTGTCTCGCAGTTTTGTTGAGCATGAGTTATCACCAGGGCTTGGCACAAAATACAAGCTGCCAGAAAAAAAAACTTTGCGAGCGATACTACCAACAATATGTAATAACGATCGGCTGGCCGGCCTGCTTGCTGTCTGCGTAATGCTCCCAGGGATGCCATGTGAGAAGTCAATCACATTGGGGAGGGGATGGCTGGAGGCTAAAGCGCGTCGTAGATGCTGGGGGAGGAGAGGGCAAAGAATCTATGTATGCTTCGTTTGGGAGGAAACGTATTGGGGTAGAAGTACATCGTAGCAAAGGTGCGTCGTAGTAAATCGAAAAAAACGATGCAGCAGGAAGTTGGCCGGCGTTGTTGCGGGCGGGGGAACGCGATAGTAAGTCGAGACCACATCATTTACTTAGTGATGTTATAAAATAAATTCACCCGTCTTTAGACGGGCTGTAAGCGGGTAACTAAATAATAATAATAAGGCCACGTAAAAAAAGGAAGTTGGTTCTCGGGCATTTTTCTCAAGAAATCCGTGCGGGCGGGCGGAATTTAATTTTTTATTTTCTTATTTTTTAACCCTATTTTTCAGTACATTTTGGGGAATTATCTGAGTTTAAGTAAAATAAAGAATACTGCCTCGTAATACTGCCTCGTACTACGTGTCCACACAATGATTTAACAGCAAAAATGGTAATTTTATATTTCAATTTAGCACTAAGGGCTATTTTTGTTCGGTAACTGCTATTTTTGCCGCGTCGTTTCTTTTTATTTCCCGTCTCAAAATCGGTGCGGGAGGGCCTGAGAACCAACTGTTCTTTTTTTAATAGCCTAAGGGTGCCAATTTTTCCAAGGACAAAAATTGCTCTTTTCACTACAAACACTGCTCACCTACTATAAGTCCAATCATCTTCCAATAGGGCTCATTTTTAACTGGACACTTGCATTGTTTCAACAACATAACGAAAACCCAACTTTCCTTCCAACAAAATCATTTTTTAATACATTAAATGTGAAAAAGTGACCGTATTTCATGAAACCAGAATTTGATGGATGGAAACATTTCGCTGCATTTACCGGTACAACCATCCATTTTTTTGTGAGTTTACACGTGAATCTTAAAATAGTAAAATGTTTTACCTTTTTGGAAACTACTAACCTTTTACCAAACTCCTGCATGATTTGTAAGATGGCGTAATAATTTAGCTGTGCGAAAGCGACCGGCGATGCAAAAAAACATTACATCCCCTACGCCGCCATCATTGCTTCGCAATTACAGAATGCATAGCACCAACGTGTACGCATTTCTGACTAATCTTCCCTCCCATTGGTCGCATTTAAGTTAACTTTCATATCAAAGTAAATTCTAGAATACAGCAGTAATACAAAAAAGAAATAACGCGTGAAACATGATAGATAATCCTTTTTAATTCGACGTGTCACACGTCGAATTAATGCGGTTGTGGCCAAAAAACGGGGGTAGCCGATTTAGGTCAGCGGCATCTCCTCAAAAACCAGACCCATTTGTTCAATTCTGATCCGACGAAATTCAAGTATGCAGGGTGGGTGAGTTGCAGTGCGCCAGTACAGAAGGTATTATGCTCTAGTTAATTTAGTTAGGGTGGTTTTAGTTCGCTAACTTCTAGAAAGGTCTCTGAGCGAAAAACAGTCGTCAAATAGTACACGATCAGTGGCTGACGTCAGCGCTTCCTCAGCGTAAAGGTGTGCGCTCAATGCCGATCATACGAAAAATTGCGGCGTGTAACTGCGCATTTCGGCAAGTCAGCTCTTCAACATTGCGGTCGGTTAAGAGGCTATCGTGTACATCGAGATGGCTCCTCCCTTATGGTGCAGAATAACACAAAGTGAGTCTTCACTTACCTTTGCGGTGATCTGGATGGTACACCGAATTTCTATGATTGAATCTGGACGGTACAATGAACGCGATGCTCGTATAAGACTTCTACTGTTAATTACTGCGCATCCTCGCTGCTTTTCGGGTGCGATATATTACAGTATTTTATTACGCGTATTTGTGGTGTTGTTTCCTATTGAACGAGTGAGCAAAGCGAAAGATGTCCTGCTTTCACAGTGGCGGACTGGCCAGAGGGAGGGAAGGGCGGGATATTCCTAATGGCCTCTGACTTTCAGATTTTTTTAAAAATCCGTAACAGGAAGACTCACGTAAATTTTATTGGTTCGACATAAGTTTTAACCACAGATTTAAAATTACAAATAATAATAAAGATAATTATAAAACGCTAGTAAGACAAGTACTTTGTACTGAGTAGCCTAACAAAAATTGGCCACATGAAATTGCAGTGTTATATTCAGTGTGGACTTTGTCACAATTTTCGTGTGAATATTTTAACTTTTGTTAATACACCTAAAAAGTGTAAATAAATTTAAAGTAGTCAACCTGACGTACCCTCAGCGCAATATGATTTCTCCTACAGGGGGCGGGGGGGCCGGCCCCCCCCCAAATTACCTGCTGAATTTATGAAATAAGGTGTTCGAAGATTTAAAAAATATAAAAGTCTGAACAAGAACAACGGGTACGGGAAACTGTAAAACAATGAAGCTTTCAGTTTTTTTTTTTAAGAAAACCAATATCAGCGTCCGATGAAAACTTATCTGGTCAGTGATTGCATCGTCGCACACATGATTCTGGCTCATTTGCCGTATCGTAGTAGCAAACGTTACGAGATAAGTTTTTTTTTTAATATGCAATATAGTAAATATTCTTCAGTACACCATGCATTTTTAGATTTTTTAGTAGTGTTCTGTTGGTATGTCTGCCGTTCCAACTTCATACGTCAATCACAGATATTTTTTATTCTGCCATACGACACGTCAAATTACTAATCCAGTGTTAGTGCATCTTGTTTGATAATTCGATAGCATTGGTCAGCCCTTCAGCCAATGGGATGGCCTTTTGGCCTTATGTTAGAAATGCGATGCGTTGGAGCTATGAATTCTGGCATGGCGTAGCGATGGCAGTGGCGTTAGGGATGAAATGGTTGTTTAGCGTCGCCGGTGGCTTTTTCACTATCACATGGTTAAATTACGTCGTATAAAAAATAAATGCAGCAGTTTGGTAGAAGAAAAGTTGTAGTTTCCAAAAAAGTATAACGGAGCCTAGCTAAAGTCCCTAGGGGGGGGCCGTAACATTTTTCCTAACTGGCAGTATTCTCCTTCCTCTCGACGATCCTGGTAGAACTACCACCACTCATTCGCGAATGAGACCTAACCTTAACTCTGTTATGATTTAAAACGTGCTTAATTTATTCATGCAGAAGGCAGAATAAAGGAAGTCGATTTCAAACATATGCACAATTATTTATGGCAGATATCACAACAAGTCACAGGTTAACTATTTAACGTTGAAGGTACACAACTTTCGGTTGGTTGCACAACTTACGGCTGGAACCAATTAAAAATAGTTTAACTCAATTTTCAGGCATTTTGCGATGAAACAAGTTATGATTTTGAACAAAATCAAAAAATTATTTTATTAATTCTTCTTCCCTTTACGATTTGGGTCGGGAAGAAAATTAATAAATTATCAAGGTTTTTAGGAACCCGTGGACCTCACACTATCTTGTCCTCATTCATTGCGTAGGCTAAGAAATGTTGGGCTTAAGAGCTAGGACTAATTGTTATTAATCTTCTTGGGATCTAAATCATTTTAGGATCCTTTCCCCCTAAGATCTTATTAGCTACAGTATCTTTAGACTACATTTTAGTTTAAGTACTTTACAAAGCTAAAGCTTACCAAGTCATGGTACTACTGCGACTTCTTCATCTTCAGCTTACCCGCTACTCGGCTAAGCGCGCGCCTACTCTAGGAAAGGCATAGCGTCCCGCCGATCTGCAGTGGTTTTGGGACCAAGATTACAAATGTCCGTTTCCTTAAATACAGAATACAGTGCCTTCACGCGGACGGACAGGAGAGCTCAAGGCTTCTGATTTGTTGAAAAACAAACTCAATTTCATAAACTGCATTTCAATTCGATGATTGCCTAAAGCGATTATTGGCTGGCTACATGTTGCAGTCCTAAAATTTCCAGCGATCAGCAACTTGACTTCCGGAAAAAAGCGTTGTTCAAACGCCCGCGCTTTCTTCCAAGCACACGAGCATCCCATTGGCCGAGCTCGTGCCCTGTGATTGGCGAAAAACGGCTCTCTCCGATCTGGTTCCGGTTTGACGATCATAGGGTCAGCAATACTAATTTCAAACTGAAATACGCTGACATTAATTTATTTTTATTTAAAAAATAATAATGCTATGCAATACTATGAGTTAATAGCTGTAGGACTAAAGCTCGATAAATGAAAAATTCCAACTCTAAGTGAGTTGACACGCAAATCTAAAATTCGCCATTGGCACTAGCTAACAACTGTTACTAGTCTACGAGCGCGACGCTCTTGCCATTACGTTACGTGAACCGTGTCAAATAACGAAGCACTAAACTATAAGTTTAGCCTAGATTGAAATACCAATTTATATTTTAAACTAACTAGAATTTTATTTAATGCCCAAACTAAAAGATTTCGAGATTGGTTCCAACCGCATTTGTACTTACAGTTTTCTGGCTCCAAGCTGAAATATATGTCTATGGTCACAAATGCAATTCGTAAAAACAGCCGACACAAGGTCGATCTTCTTTTCAAATGACAATATTTAACAATATGTACATTTTTCGCGAGTGGAAGGTTACACGTCAACAACAAGGAAGATCGCAGTTCCTGGAGAAATAGTAGCTAAACAGAAGAACATTTAAAAACAGGCTAATCTGTTACAGGCCAGTAACAAACCTGAATTTAGGAAATAAACAAAGCCTTCCCACACCACGAGGGAGGGGGGGGGGGTGGCGGCTTTGCTTGAGTGATAAATTACGATCTTCCTTACAAAAGTAAAACATTTTAGAATTCGCGTGTAAACTCACAAACGGACGGTTGTATTGGTGATACAGTGATATTTTTCTATTTGTAAAATATGGTTTCGTGAAATACCTTCACTTTTTCATATTTATAAAGTATTATGCTCCTAGTGAGTATTTATGCTCCTAGTGATAAGCACATGAACGAAACGTACGAAGAGCTGCTGTTGGTTCTCAGTGAAATTGACATGTTTGTACAGGCAGTGAACACTGATTTGATTCTGGTCACTGGTGACTACAATGCTGATCTTAGGAGAGCACGTCACTACACGGAGTTCGTCGCCGAGGGGGTTGTGGGCTTAGGACTGACCTTCCTTGATAGTGTGATGCCGGCTGATACCTGCACTTTCATTAGCCACTCACAGGACGGCAAGTCTTGGATTGATCACATTTGTAGGACTACGCGGATTGCTGAATCTATGCTCGAGCTTTGGGTTGATTAAAGAACGTTGGGCTCCGACCATCTTCCTTTGGGGATCGTCTTGGGCTTTCCTACCGCCGCTACGACTTGTAACGTGTGTTCAATGTAGAAGCAAACTTTAAGTAGTTAAACCTTATTTAATGCGGAATAATCGTGACAAGATTTGGGTTACATTATTACGTTCTTTCTCAACACAAGAATCAACGGAATAGAACACTGGGCTCTGAAGCCCTTGACTTTTATATGCTCCGGTCGGATCCAGAGCTCCACCGGACAACCAATTAGCTCGTGAGTTCGTTAACCAATCCAGTTCATGGTTACAAAGTGTTCACCAATCGTGGCCAACAATACTTGGGCCACGTTCTCCTGCACGTCCGCTCATGGTTTTGGCGCAAAACCTGAAAGTGCTTGCCATTGCACAAGTGATTTTGGCGCCAACAAAAGTCAACCACAACACAACAGCACACAGGTAGGTACGAGGGTGAGCCAATGTCCGTTACACCCCCATACTTCAAGTACTTTTTTGGGATAAAAAAGTCTGGAAAGCACAAGTCCAATGGGAAAATCAGGAAAGCACAAGTCAAATTAGGATGCACACACATCAGTTGCAATACAGTGGCTTTGCTTTTTTTTTTTTTGTATTCTCCCCCTTACACAGAATGTCGGCTTAGAGTATCAGCATTGGAATTTTTCTTCCCAGCTTTATGACAGATATCAAATTCATAATCCTGGAGTGCTAGCGACCAACGGAGTAGCCTACCATTCTTTGTACCTTGATTCCTTAACCAAACAAGAGGATTGTGATCAGTTAGAATTAAAAATCTTGAGCCTACAATGTAATGTCCAAGTTTATGGATTGCCCACACCACACAGCAACATTCTTTCTCAATTGTACTGTAAGCAAGCTCTCGTGGATAAAATTTCCTTGAAAGAAACAAGACTGGATGCTCATTGCCATCATTGTCTTCCTGGCACAAAATCGCTCCCATACCTCGGTCACTCGCATCTGTTTGAATCAAAAATCTCTTAGAATAATCCGGTGCATGTAATACTGGTTTCTTAGTGATTGCGGCCTTAAGAGCCTGAAACGCGTGTTCACACGCATCATCCCAATCGATCTTTGTAGGTTCGGATGCTTTCAATTTGTCTGTCAAAGGACTAGCAAGCTGAGCAAAGTTTGGTACGTAATGTTGGTAATAGCCTACTAACCCTAACTTTAATATTCTATCTAACTCTACTTCAATGAGTTGTTTTTTTCTTGGTGGGTAATGGTGCAATGTTGCCTGCTTAATTGGTTCACCTGTTAAATCTAAATCAAATTCAATTAAGTTTGTTCTCCCAGGAGTTAAAGAAAATACCCTTGGTACTTGACTAAATACTTGTTTTAGTTCCTCAATCATTTGTGGGGTCATGGTACCTAAGCTTTTAGCCATGCTAATGACTTCCTCTGGACTCAAATACTCAGGAGTTTTCCCCTCCCAGATTGGAGTTTTCTCAATTTCTTCATGTGCTAATATGACATTTACTGTGTCAATTGCATGGAAGTAAGGCCTTAGCATATTCACATGATAAATTGCTAATTTAGTTTTGGCCTTATTTAAAGCTATTTGGTAATTTACTTCTCCCAGCTTTTCACTATCGTAAATGGCCCTTTCCAGAATACCTCAAGTTTGTGTTTCCTGTCAGTTTTGAGTACTAATACCTCATCTCCCTCCTTATACTACCTATCATCATAGGCCCCTTTATCATAGTACTTTTTTGCTTTGGTTTGAGCTTTAAGTGTTGCGTCTTCTGCTAATGCTCTACTGTTTTGAAATCTATTTAGCAAGTTATACACATGTTCGACTACTGTAACATTCACATCTTCATCCTCCCACCTATCTTTAAGTAACTGTAATGGTCCCCTAATGTTGCTACCATACACTAGTTCCGACGGTGTGAAATTAGTGGTTTCATGCACTGAACTACGAATAGCAAAGCATACTGCTGGCAAACATTGCTCCCAATCATTTGGATTTTCTAAACACAAAGCCCTTAAAATGTCTTTTAAATTCATGTGAACTCGTTCCATAGAGTTTGACTGTGGCCTATGAGGAGAACTATGCACAATCTCAATCCCACATTTCTCTAAGAAATAAGTTGTCAGTTGTGAAACAAAAATACTGCCTTGGTCTGACTGGATCGTTACCGGAAAGCCTATTCGACAAAAAACTTTAAAAGTTCATCTACAATTGTTTCAGAGTTAGCTACCTTTAAAGCTACTGTTTCAGGAAATTTTGTCGCGGGGCATAACATTGTTAGAATATACCTGAACCCTTGCTGTGTTGGTTTCATTGGTCCTACCACATCAATTATTAAGCGTTTGAATGGTGTACTTATTATGGGAACCTTTACCAATGGCACTTTAGTTACAACACGAGTTTTGCCTATGCGCTGACATGTATCACATTGTTTGACCACCTGTTCAACTTGTTTACACAACCCAGGCCAGTAAAAGTGCTGCTGAATTCTTGCCAAAGTTTTCTTTTTACCTAGTGTCCTGACTACCCATTTGAATGAGCCACATCAATTATCCGATTTCTGTACTTAAGTGGTATAACCATCTGTTCAAAAACACAGTCCGTATTGCGCTGTTCCCACTGTCTGTACAATATTCCCTTCCTTTTAAAAAATTCTGTTGAAGAATTTTTATTCCCCAGAACTGCCTTCCAACATCCTTCTAAGCTCTCATCATTTTTCTGAGCTTCAATTAACTCTACTGTGGATGTCCTAACTAAACTGGTATAATCTGCAGTCAAGGGTGATAGTACACTGCTAATCTTAGCTGCACCATCTACATTTACTTTGGCTTTGGCCCCTGGCTTATAGTTTGTTCCACATTATGTTTTCAGAAAACTGACTATATGATGCCACGTTTCCTTGCACTACGAATGCAATAATTTGTGAATATCACACTTGTAGAGTCTACACAGTTACTGTTACAGTCTACAAGTGGGATATTTACATGTTTTTTGTACTCGTAGCGGCAGGAAACATGGCGTCATACAGTCAATTTTCTGAAAGCATAATGTGGAACAAACTATAGTTAAATCTGGATCGTTACCTACAGATTTTACTTGAACCTTAACTTCAGAAGAATCTGCTAGCCTACTGCTACTTTCCTGCGTCCCCCTAGTCACATTTTCAAGCTCATCATGTTTTATACCTTCCATTTTACCCTCTTCCCTTAGCCTACCTTCATGAAGTTGTTTGGCCTGTGCCCTAGTAATAACATTACACAATTCTGACTGCTCCTGACTGCATTCTTGTTCTGAATGCCATGAATTGTTTTGTCAGTTAAAATACAATCAAAATTTCCTGGAAAATAGGGTGAAACTGCTGCCCTAACTTTTACTTTACCACTTGGGGATCCTATTTCCATAACTGCTACTGGTAATTCTGCTGGAGTGGGGAATAATACTGTACTCAACTGAATGAATTCCCCTGTTATGCTGTATCTACCAATTTGCTAGCAAAAACATTTAGTGTTGCACCAGTGTCTCTCAAAACTTTTAATTGTGTACCTTCCAAATCATTACCTGCTATTATGTTATGGTCCAATTCAGAAAATGTATGTTTACCACGGGTCATGCATAAATTTACAGAAGCTGTACTACGTTTACTTGGACAATTTTTGACGAGATGAGAAAAATCACCACTCTCAAAGCACGATCGTTTAGCCTCAAGCTGCTTACAATTACCATTTGTATTTGTAAAACCATGTTGACCTCCATCCCCAATTGCACTTTGCCCATTACTTGAAGCATTTGCATATTTAGCATTCTGCTGTCCATTCCCATTTCTATTCACATTCCCATTACTACTATTAGCATTATTTGCCTGCCCATGGCCCACTGTTCCATTGTTTGACCCTGGATTTGTGTTACTGTTACCACTATTACCATTATTGCCCTTGTAATAGTTAAATTTCCTATAGTATGGCCTATTCCCATTTCCCTTGGAATTTTGGTCACTATTACCTTCACTACTATGGTTATTTTGGGTACCACTCTGACGCCTAGCCATCCATTCATCATCTAAAGTAGCAACCTGCACTAGGTTTTCTAAATCCCCTTTATCCACTAACCATAGTTTTAACTCATTTGGTACTTTATCTAAAAACTGTTCAATTAACATAAGCTGAACCAACTTACTGAAATCCGTACCACACTTTGCTGTCCTAATCCACTCTGAGTAATATGTTTGGATCATGTATGCAAAATCACTATAAGATTGCTTAGGAGTTTTACTTGCATTTTGAAATTTGGTATGAAGAGACTCAGATGTAAGCTGAAACCTTTGTAAGAGTTGCTGCTTAACCTTATTAAAATCATTAAAGTCCACATTAGGTAGCCTAGTTACAACTTCTCTAGCTGTGCCACTCAATAAAGACAACAACCTCAATGACCAAGTATCTTCTGGAAAATTCAACCGTTCACAAATTCGGGTGAAAGTTGTTAAAAAGAGCAACATATCATCACTATTTTCTCTAAATGGTTGCATGTGACGTGTCATCTCCATTTTGTCTCTAGACTCTGCACCAATATTACTGGGATTTCTAGCATTTTCACCGGGAGTCCTAGCTGCACTAGCTTCAGCTAATTTAATTCTCTCCTCAGCTGCTAATTTCTCCCTTTCGATAGTCTCTTTTTTTCCGCATTGGTTTCCTGTTTAATTTTTTCTTTTTCCAACTCAAATTCTCTTTGCAATTTCTCTTTTTCTAGATGCAATTTCTCTTTTTCTAGAAGCATTTTTAATTCAAGCTCTTTGTGAATTTTCTGCGTTTCCCGTTCATGCTCTAGCCTTAATCTTTCTTTGTTAACACTAACAGCATTAGCTTCCTTATCACGAGCAATCTGCTCTTTCTGCCGATTTACTTCGGCTTGGAAATCAAGGAAATCACTATCCACGTCATTTTCAACTAAAGATCCATCTGCAATTTTAGCCTGCAAAACTTTAATAATTGCTCTTTAGCCTCAACATTTAACTGATACTCTTCAGCCAAAAACTTTAATGGTTCTAATTCCCCGTTTTCAAACATTTTTAAAACAAGTTCGTAATTTTAACGTTAATTAAAATAAAAAAAATGTGCCACTATATCGCAATCAACGTATATACGACCTGCTTGACGATCGACGACTTCCTCCTGGACTCTCAGTTGTTGCTTCTCGAGTTCTTCTCCCAGGCACTTCCACTTCCGGTACGCACTTCCGGTTCCGTCTGAAGCGTGTTCGTCGTCGTTGTGTCTCAGTGGCCCTGAAGTTTTCGAGCTTCCACGCTGCCACTTGGGTGATTTTCTTGGAAAAACCCTCCAATCTGGATTCTAGAGATGTTTTAGCGTGATGCTAGTCAACAATTTCTAAGGAAAATTGGAAATAAGCCAACAGCGAAAAACATACACTAGAAATAACGTAGTTCAGTAAGCCACCTTTATGCTCTTGCGTTTCGTCGGATCAATTTCAGCCGATCTTCCAACCTGATCGCCGTGGGATGCAATTTTTTTTCGCCAACCACGTTGCCCTGTTGCCGCCTTTTTAAGCCTCGTCACAGCCATTGACTCGCCGCTCGGTTTGCAGTTCCTCGCTCGCCGTTGTCGACCAACTTTTCCTGGCTTGACTTCAGCAACTTCTGGCAATTTTTTTTTCTCTCTGAGATAGCCGACCACTTTTTCTTTACTGCCGTCCACGTCTGGCTTGAGCTTCGTCCCTGCCGTTGAATCTCCGCACGGTTGCAGTCCCTCGCTTGCTGTCGTTGACCAACTTTTTCCCTGCTTGACGTCTGCTATTCCGGCAATTCCGTGATCGATCTCCGGTGATACTGCTTGGCTTCGTAGTTCGGGTTACGTCCGCTGCCACCAACTGTAACGTGTGTTCAATGTAGAAGCCAAACTTGAAGTAGTTAAACCTTATTTAATGCGGAATAATCATGACAAGATTTGGGTTACATTATTACGTTCTTTCTCAACACAAGAATCAACGGGAATAGAACACCGGGCTCTGAAGCCCTTCACTTTTATATGCTCCGGTCGGATCCAGAGCTCCACTGGACAACCAATCAGCTCGTGAGTTCGTTAACCAATCCAGTTCATGGTTACAAAGTGTTCACCAATCGTGGCCAACAATACTTGGCCACGTTCTCCTGCACGTCCGCTCATGGGTTTGGCGCAAAACCAGAAAGTCCTTGCCGTTGCACAAGTGATTTTGGCGCCAACAAAAGTCAACCACAACACAACAGCACACAGGTAGGTACGAGGGTGAGCCAATGTCCGTTACAGACTGCTGATACCCAGTTGCCAGTCGTGGATACCCCTCAGGTGTATCGCAGGAAAGTTTGCTGGAGAGACTCTACAACTGAGCAGGAAGAGCATACGCTGAACATGTTTCCAATGCGCTTGTGCTTTTTGAAGCGTCAGAAGGTTTGGCCTGTAGAGACATAAATGTGATCTGCGCACCCACCGACAGGATGTCGAGGGAGGCAGCCCTTCTTGTTGCTGTCCTTACTGAGGCAGCTCGTCTAAAGTTGCCGTGTCGTTCTTCTACCACTGGTGCACGCAGCGTACCTGGTTGGAATGACCATGTCAAAGAACACTACGCAGCCCATCAGCAGGCTCATTCCATGTGGGTCCGTGACAGTAGGCCTGGAACTGGGGCCAGCTACGAAGCCCGCCGTGATACAAGCTGGACCTTCAAGAATGCTTTGCGCTGGTGCCACCAGAATGATCGTGCCTTGCGGGGGGCAGCACTGCAGGATTCATTGCGTTTTAGGGATAATGTCGCTTTTTGGGCTGCGGTCCGCCGTACAGGACGTGCTACTAGGCCAACGGTCAACACGGTTGATGGGGCTCAAGGCCATAGTGCTATCTGCAACATGTGGAAGCGCAGGTTCACCGATATTTTCACCGAGACCGCTCAGGAGGAATCTGTCAATGGTGGTAAAGAAGCTAATGCCAGCAACGAGTGGGAACCCCATGTTACTCTCGAGATTAGTCCTGCCGAGATTGTTCACCTGCTGCTTGCCATGTAGAGGGACAAGACTGCTGGCCCAGACAGGTTGAATGCTGAACATCTCCGCTTCGCTGGCCACTTGGCTCATAGCTTTATTGCCCTGATCCTTTCTGCCTCCTTTGCCCACGCTCAATGTCCCGAGCCTGCCACTAGGACCATTTTAACTCCATACTGAAGAAGACGACTGCGGACCCCACTACGAGCGATAGTTACCGTGGTATCGCACTTATGAGTCCGATCGCTAAACTTCTGGACCTGGTTATCTTGAGTCGCATTAAAGCCCGGACTTCCACTTGCGATGCCCAATTCGGATTTAAAAGGAAGCACTCCACCTCGATGGCGATGTATGCAGTGAAAGAAACAATTCGGTGATACCGTAGAGCTGGTTCTCAGGTGTATGCCTGCTTCGTAGATGTGACTAAGGCCTTCGATAAGGTGGCACATAGCTCTGTGTTTCAAGCTCTTCGACAGAGAGGTCTTCCATCTTTTATTACCGACTTTATCGCTAATTCAGGTGAGCTGGGAAGGACACCTTTCTGACTCCTTTACGGCTACGTGTGGAGTGCGACGAGGAAGTCCCCCTATCTCCTTTCCTCTTCTGTCTGGTCCTCGATGGAGCTATTGCCAGCATTTCTAAATTGACCACTGGTTGCAAGGTAAATGGTGTTGCTGTGAACATTGTCGCCTTCGCTGACGACATCGTCCTGCTGGCTCCAAGCAGACGGGTACTTCAGTTTCTGCCAGATAGGCTGGTGTACTTGACTCATGACAAGGGACTGTCCTTTAATGCCAACAAATCAGTTGGAATGGTGTTTGGCGGGGGCAATGATTTCGCGGCTCCCCTGCTAAACACACACTGTTGTGGGTGACTAGCTTCCGCTATCTTGGCGTGGGGCTTGCAGCCGACCTTTCGGACGATGGCCACCTAAGAAAGGTCCGGAGAGAATTCTGCAGGGCGGCCAACAGCGTGCTTCACATTTCAGTTTTGCTTCTGAAGAATGCAAACTACAGCTTCTGAAAACCCGTGCAACTGGCCTATATGGCATGGCTTCAACTTCCGAAAAGCAACTGCGAAGGACCTTGCCATTGGCTACCATGGAGCTATCAAGAGAGTTCAGCACTTACCTCGGCAAAGTCACAATCATCAAGCGTGCCGGGATGGCAAGATGTTCATGCTCGACCTCGCAGTTTTTTTGAAGCAGGCTAACCTTTGGGAAGCTATTCTTGCATCTGGCAACAGGCTGGTGAAGGCGTATAGGGGTGGTCCCGAGGATTGGGGCAGCGGACTTGGAGGCACGGTTGCTAAAGGTCTGCTTGCACTTGGTGGTTGGTGTGAGTTGAGGTCTCTGCGGCAGCGTGCCCACGATCATGTTCAAGGTATGGCTGTCCTACATGATTCTGAGGGCAATCTGCTGCCCTAATTTCCTTGCCCTGGGGCTATGGTTGTCCCTAACCTGTTCCTCCTCATCTCTTGTATTTAGTTTCTGTTGTCAGTTATGTTTTTGTTTTTTATTCTAATTTTGTACCTTGTGTACGGTAAATACATAAATAAATAAATTAAAAAGTGGTTTTGCTGGGAGGAATGTGGGATGTTTGTTGTGCTGCTGGATAAAAACGAGTCCTATTGGAAGATGATCGGACTTAAGTTACAGCACGCGAGCAGTGTTTGTTTGTTGTGAAAAAAGCTATTTTTGTCCTTGGAAAATTGTCTCCCTTAATAATAATATATATTGTTAGTAGTGATGCGCGCGGCATTGTTTTTCTGGCCGCTTGTATTTTGTGCCAAGTCACTGTGTGAGTTATTGGCAGATAGCAGTAGGTTTTACTAGATCCTAAATGGACTTAGCGCATGGACTTTTCGTTATAAAAGTGCCAAAATTATTGAATCTCTCCAATGTAACATGTGGCACCTATTCAAGTATATACAGTTGTAAACTGCTAAAAACTGTGTTGGTCTCTATTCTGCTGATTTTAGAGGCCTATGAGCCCATTAAAGCATAAGTCGTAATTCTTGGCTTTTATTTTTTTCATGTTTTGGGCCACGAGTTTGCAAAGATCAGTGGTAGATGAAATGCTCTTCCTTCTTTTTTTTCCTGGTTTAACATAGTTAGATAGAGATACAGTAGAACTCGCTTATCCGAACCTCGATTATCCGAACACTCTGATTATCCGAACTCCCACAAAATATCTTTTTACAAAACATTCAGAAATTTGAAGTTTTTTTAGAGAAGGAATAATCATTGACTTTGCTTTATTTAGTTTCCTGGAGTCATTTCATGCAAAACTTTATTTTCAGCAGTCGTATACACTCAACAATAGTTCACAAACACTAAAACTGAGTAAAGAAAAACGTTTTCCACTTTTATTTTGCATGTAAATTGGATTATCCGAATCTTCGATTATCCGAACACCCTTCGGTCCCAATTAGTTCGGATAATCGAGGTTCTACTGTAGTTTTACCTTTGCTTCTCTTATCATGTTTTTCGTTTTAAAACAACTTAAATGTCTTTAAACACACTGCTAAATTAAAAATAACTCGTACCACATAGGGCAATATTGGAAAAATTGTTAAGCACAAATAAAAGATATGCAATAAAACTGATAAAATTTACGGGTAATGTACAGTTTGTTTTGTTAGCTTAAAAGCACACGTGAATCATCACCATGAATAGTACTCACAGTATAGAACTTAGTCTTAAATTTTTGAGGAAAGTCCGTTCCTCTTCTTCAGAAGTAGAAAAACACTATTTAAAAAACGTCACTACATGTCGAGCTTCAATCAAAATTCGAATTTCGCTCTAGTTCCCAGTAAACCACTGGACTGGAGCGAAATTCGAACCCCGATTGAAGTTCGACATGTAGTGACGTTTTCGAGTAGTGTTTTTCGACTTCTGAAGTAGAGGAACGGCCTTTCCTTGAAAAATTAAGAATAAGTTCTGTACTCTGAGTAAAAGTGGTGATTCACGTCCTTTTACAATCACCGTTATCGCTAGTTGCCGGTTTTTCATATATTTTTGTTTAAGCAATAGAAACAGAATTTAGCTGTTGCAGCAACAGTTCGCTTTTTTTTTTCTCTACTGAGCTTATAAATCACTTTATGGCAATGCAGAGTTAACCATTTGGTTTACAGACGCTCGTGGGTACATTAAATTATCGCGGATCAAAAATATTTTTCTGTTACTTGGGTCACACGCTAAAAGTTGTTTTTTCTTCAAATTCTGATCGATTTGACATTCCAATATACCATTCTAGGCTTGAAAAGAGCTTTTCGGTGAAAATTTCAAGCCTCTAGGTCAAAAGACTAGGAAGTTATTAGTCTGACTATACTCTTCAAAATTTTCATGTCAACGAAATGTGATCAGTTAAATAAAATAAAAAATGCCTGTTTACTTAGTGCTTCAGTTGCAACCACGCCCATAAACCAAATAATTTTCTTTTCGTGGCATATTACCTTCGCAAAGGCTAATGCAAACAGCAAAGCAAACGCATCATGCACGAGCAAACATGGGCATGATGGCATGCAGACGGCTGCTTAGGACTGCCTGCGGTTTGCCGGAGACAGCTGGTGGGCACAGGCTTTGCATTCCAGTTGGGGGGGGAGGCCATGTTGCGCCAGGGACGGCTAGTAAATATATAAATTAGGGGTGTGCAAAACTCGAAAAATTCGAGTCCAGTCAAGCGCCGACTTGGGCTCAAGCTCGACTCGACCCTTCCTACAAAAGCTCGAATGTTTCGAGTTTGTCATATGAAGCGTTGAAGAAATCAATAAAGCTAATTTATTGAAAAAAATCTTCTTGCATTCGTACGTGTTAAGAGTTCATTTGTTTTGAATTTCTACTTTTAGCCTATGATTGAAACGTAGCGAGGGTTGACCGGATATTTCAATGTGTGTTCTGTAGCAAGCACTGGTACAATTTTATATGATTAACATTACAAAGCTTGAATTAATAGTTTTGGAATAACTCTAACTCTACTCGAGACTCGAATCATTGGCCAGGCACGGGACTTTAATTGACTCGGAAGTCAAATGATTGAGCATACACGCACATTCCTAATATAAATTAATTAATTAAGTAAATAAATGTGTCTGGGTAGGGATTAGTTGTGATATAAATGAAGATCAGTTATTCTCGCCTAACTAGAGGAATTACATACATTAGATACAGTATTACAAAAGGTAACATTGATCTATTTTTTTTTCCTCCTGTAGATTCCCACACTTAAGTGTTTGGAGCAGTGCATGGTGTGTTTTCGGGGACCATGTCGTCAACAGAGAGTAAGATTTTAGGATGTAACGATTGCTTTAAAAAAAAATTTTGAGGTGAATGTATGAGTATTTATTTCATATTTTTTTCCCCTTTTGTTGTTGTAGGTGGAAATTGAAAATTGTATCCTGTCTTCGCTGATTTGTCTTGACGCTGAAGTAGTCAAGGTAAGCAATATATTTATTTCAGAGTTGATGGATTTATTTTTTTTACAAAATTGTACCTTTATCTCTTCTTGCTGAGTTGAAGTGCAAGTGCCAGATGGACAAGTTGGAGCACATTGGGAAACGATGAGGGCTGAATGTTCACGAGTTCCACTTCGTTCTGTCCAAAAAGACCAGTAGTAATGGACTCGAAGACTTGGAGGTGTGCGTTCCTCGTGGAGTTTTCTTTTGGAGAGACTTCTTCTTTCAGCCTTTCCAAAAATTCACTGCTACTTTCCGAGGAATACACAACTCATCCGGCCGTCAATTGGCGCAACGAAAATCCATTGCATGTAATGAGCAGGATCAAATAGTACTCTTCCTACCTTCAGCCTGTTATCCCTCACCTGGACGCTGCTAAAATTAAATTCTTCTGAATAGTACATCCGGGAGCGTTCTTAACCAGATTATCTCGAAAGCAATCCGCGCCAAGAGACAGCTGCTGACAACCAATGTGGAAGCCAAAAATAGAGGAGACGGAGGAACCACTAGTGACGACAGCAATGGAACGAAACTACCAACATGAATTTGAAAGAAAATTCGACAGAAAGCCTGCTCGCTTATGGTGTCGAGTATTCCCTACTACTAATTTTGTATTCGTAGGGTGGTATAAAGGAGGGTAACACAATATCAAGATGGTTTTTGAATATGAGCACGGAAGGGGCTTTCACGACTTCCGCTGGTAGCTTATTCCACCGGTTGCACACTCTGTAAGCAAATGACTCTTATCGTAATGTCTGGCAACGTTGTTTCACAACCTTAGCTCCGTGGTTTCTAGTCGCAAGATCATCAGTGTGTAACGGACATTGGCTCACCCTCGTACCTACCTGTGTGCTGTTGTGTTGTGGTTGACTTTTGTTGGTGCCAAAATCACTTGTGCAATGGCAAGGACTTTCGGGTTTTGCGCCAAAACCACGAGCGGACGTGCAGGAGAACGTGGCCAAGTATTGTTGGCCGCAATTGGTGAACACTTTGTAACCATGAACTGGATTGGTTAACGAACTCATGAGCTGATTGGTTGTCCGGTGGAGCTGTGGATCCGACCGGAGCATATAAAAGTCAAGGGCTTCAGAGTCCGGTGTTCTATTCCTGTTGATTCTAGTGTTGAGAAAGAACGTAATAATGTAACCCAAATCTTGTCATGATTATTCCGCGTTCAATAAGGTTTAACTACTTCAAGTTTGGCTTCTACATTGAACACATGTTACAAGTGACAAGCCAAGATGAGAAGCCATCACTTACTTTAAATCCTACATTGGCCGCCTCCAACGATTCCTCGCCCGTCACAACTTCACCAGCTATCTCGAAAACGCCACCAACCCGAGGGAGACCCCCCCCCCCAATTGCCCAAGCGGCGCTTACGATTAGCGTAAAGAATAATGTGATGTCTCTCCCACAGCATAAGTACAGCACGCGCAGAAGGAGACAAAAGACACAAAAAGCTGACAAGCTTGGTACACCTTCACCACCGAAGAGTCCTATTCCAACCAGGCAAAATTTAGCAAAGGGCTGCTTCACTACAGCCAAGGGTACCATTCAAAGGGTGTGATGGGGTCTATGTGGGAGTGACCCGGTGAGGGATTAATACGATCATTCTAGACCATATTACGGACATCAACACTAGGGGTGTGTGAGTAGAATAATTTTAATTCGCGTCGAGCCAAACAGAGTTTGCAACTGAAGAATTGAGTATCGAGCAGAGTTCGAGTATTTGGTTAACACACTTATTTTGGAAGGCTCTTTTTATTTGTTAGTGTAATAACAACTAAGATGCTGCTTAACGGAC
Source organism: Lithobius niger (assembly GCA_023313725.1). Lineage (NCBI taxonomy): Eukaryota > Metazoa > Arthropoda > Chilopoda > Lithobiomorpha > Lithobiidae > Lithobius > Lithobius niger. The sequence continues at coordinate 1,349 of JAHWFP010099246.1, read as the reverse complement.
TGTGCGGGTCAATGTCTGCGACTAGTTTTCCAGTGTTTAGGATGTAACTTAAAACTGGTTTGAGCTGGTGGCTATTAATTTGCACCACCGGAAAGCTCTCGTCAAGACAATGAGTTTGCTATATTTGAACGTCAAAATCGGTCAAAAATTGGTGAAGTTATTGCATTTTTACCGGATGCGAGTTTGGTTGGGATAAGTCGAGTTGAGTTAGAGCTCACTCGACTCTAGGGATCGACCGAGTTCGGATATATCCGGATCCGGCAAGATCCGAATCCGGCTATTATATTGAGCCGGATACCGGTTGCAACACAACCAAAACATGTCGCCGTAAACAGGTTGCATGCCTCGGTAAAATAAATTGTCGTAAAATAACTAAGCGATCTACGTGTATAAAAAATTGCAGATGTAATAATTACAGTGTAAATTAGTGCACAAAAATATACTTGGGATAATCGTAGTAGGTTTTCATAACTAAAAAAAAAAGTTGAAGTTCGACTACATAAATGCGCTTACGAAAATATTCATCTTCCGTTGCAGTACATGGGATACCTTGAAACGATAGTCCTCTGGTTATTCTTCCATTACAGCGTTGTTTACGGCTTCCGAAATCCTTTTTTTAAGTTTTTTTAATACCGTAGAAGTAGTTTAAAGTTGTTTTATTCCTTATTTATATTTGCTATCTGTGATAGTTTACGGCCGCCATTGCGCTCCCACTCTCTGCCGGCTGTCCACGCGCACGTTCTAGCTTCAATGGCTGTGACCCTGACTCGCTTCGCATGACGTCACTTGCGACTGGCCCCCGTCGCGATAGTGATCACGTGCCAATCGGGGAATCCCAGCTTTCCGATGCGCCAAGATGGCGGCCGTTTGTTGCGTTGTTCAGTTACGACAGCTTGAAACAAGGTCTAGTTTTAACAAACAAAAGTAAAGTAATTTCACGTCAATTTTGACGACACGGCCAACAAAAACATCAATTAAGGTAATTAAAAGATGATATTAAATTAAATGAATAAAAAATAGGCGTGCCAAAGTACCTAATTCAGTCGGAATTACACCTCCCTTGTATGCAATGGCAGTTTTTCTTTGCAAACGGGGCTTTGAATCGAGAGTGCGTCGGGAGTTTTAGAAACTCTTTTGAAGTGACGATAAATCGTGGTTTGGACGCCAAGGGGTTAAATTCGAAAAGTAAGACGGTTTAATGACGACATCAAAAACTAGCAAGAAATAATAGCATGATAAACCAAAGATGACTTCCATGTTGCAAGAGTCGAGACAGTTTTGTTCATAAAATGAAAAAAAAATACACCTTTTTTTATGTTGGTTTCGTTCCTTTTTTTTTTTTTTTTTTA